>JAVQKC010197339.1:0-17811 GCA_036025475.1 Philypnodon macrostomus | reverse complement strand
GCCACATGTCAGAAATTTATACCGAGGAGGGCCACTTGCAGAGGTGACCGATCGCTTCACCAAAAGTTTTCTGACCACTTCAGGTTCAGGTTTATTCACTTAATGTCCCTCTATATTACTACAATAACCACACAGAAAAGTGGACTTGGATTATGTAGAGTCAAATGCAGTAAAAAGACAATTCAGGCCAATTGAGAGGGCCACATTTGGCATCCCGGGCCATAGTTTGGACACTCCTGCCTTAGATCTTTCATCCAATTGTAGACAGACACAGTGTGTAATGTTTGTAATGACAAAAATCCCCAAAGACCCCTTTAGTAAAATGCATGACGGTCTAAGTGCTGCACATGCCTATCATAGCTGCAGATCATCACTACTGTCATTTTCACTATCACAATATTGTTTTTGCTAATGCTTTGTCAAAGTCTTAACGTCGTCAGGTTCTGTGTCGAGAATGTAAAAACAGAAATATTGTGATGCAGGGTGAACAGTAGCTAATGATAAGATTTTGCATAACGCTAATCTTAACTAACAACAGCAAGAGAAGATGAGTGTAGAATCAGAGAAGTGTTAAAAATTAATTAGTGAGCAGCCAGTGAAAAGCACAAATGGAGCAAAAAGAAAGATGACGAGGGAAAGAATTGAAAGTGAAACTCTCAAAGGGACAAATCTGTGTGTGTGTGTGTGTGTGTGTTGGTTTTTATGGTTTATAGGAACACAGTACCTAAATGATTGCACACCTTCATTACGGGGACCTTCTTGTGTTTTCCATAGTCCATACACATAATGTTGCTGTAGAGGCCAGGGAAGGGACTAAAGTAAATTAATAATTGTGACAGACTACATTCTTTATATCAAAAAACACTGACAGATTTAGCATTTTGCTATCCCCTATGTCCCTGTCTCTGTCCCTGGAAGTCTTGGGTTTGGTCACAGGCAGACATGGCGTTATGACCTATATTCTTTGTATTCTTTATGATGGGAGAGCTCTTTTTAGAGTCTTTCTTTTAGGGCCCCACGATTTTGACAAAATAACTAAATGCAATTTTTATGACAAATATTGTGATTAGATTTGCGACATTGTTTTTCAAACCAAGATTCAGTTCACAGCACATTTTAAAATCTGTCCGGCGCATTAACACTTGAAAGAAGATCAAAATATAAGCTGTTAAACTTGCACATGCCTTTCAGAACATGTTTGTAGAGGTTAGAGCTCCAAGGTAAGCAGAGTTTTGTAAAACAACTGCAGCCTTTGCAATTTGCTAATTGCAACCATTACAACTGTGATTTGATTGTGATGCATGCCTACATTTTGTTAAACAAAATGTGAAAAGTAAATATTTTTGTTAAAAAGGGGCAGAAAACATAAGAGATTCTTCTCTCTTTTCATCCAAGTTTTGTACTGTCATGTAGACACTTCTGCTTGTTATTCATTTTAATTTTAATTGAATAAAATAAAATAAATACAATTCTATCAAGGTTCCATTTCTACAAGCCAGGGACACAATAGTCCATCTAAACTGTTTGACTGTGGTAGTAGGTGAAGTTATTCCACTGGGAAGTCAGGCAACAACTAGGGCTTCAACTAACAATTATTTTGCTAATCATTTATTATTATTATTTTTTTTTTTTTTTACAAAATTTGAACCGAGCTAAAACTGTGCCACTTGAGGACTTCTAGATAGTTCAGTTAGTTTAGTTTTTGGCTTAATTACTGCTCTGCGTCTTTTGAAAAAAAACCTTTCTCGTAACAAATGGCAACGATTATTTGATTACTAAATTACGATGATGATTACTTCATATATCGATTAATCCCATTTGTTGTTTCAGGCCCAGTAACAACCCTCCATCAAAACCTCAAGACCCAATCCCATTCTGTATATTCTATACATTAGAATTTGTAGTCCAAGAATAAAGAAAATGGGCCCTTTTTTATGCCAAAGTATGAAAGATGAAATCAATAAACATAAATTCAAATGTAATTTTCCAAGCTTTGTTTTCTGTCCCACCTCAAATATTACCGGGAGCATGCAGGGTCTGGGTGTGTGGTAGAAGCGGGAGGTGGACAGGGGAAATGAGAATCTAAGGCATTGAATTAATTGAAGTGTTAATGTGCTGTGACTTCGGTGCATTTCGGTAGTGAGTGTGTGTGTGTTAGTGTGTGTGTGTGTGTGTGTGTGTGTGTCTTTACGTCCTGATGGAGCTTGGGCTTGTTGTAAAAACTCATTACCAAAGTGAACACCTCTGCGATTTCAAAGTTGGACTCAGTGGAGAATGAAAAGAGCTGTAACATGTGCTGTATATCATCTGAATATCAACGTTTACATCCTAAAACAGATGTTCACGCAGATTTAACTAGAGTTTGTACATATTTTTGAAGTCATGGGAAAAAGATAGTAGTATAGCAATAATAACAAAAATCACAAAAATAAGATTATATGGTATTTATTTTGGTTATGACTGTTCTAGGACTGCACAATTTACCAAAAATATCGAATTGCAATTTTTATGACATTTTCGATATTGTTTTTAAAAGCAAGATTCAGTTCACATTTTTTCACATTTTAAACCTGCTTAAACACTTGAAAGTAGAATTTTTTATTTTCATTAAAATTGTGATTTCAATTCAATTAACTGTGCAGCCCTTGACTGTTCCATGTAAGTGAAACTAATTTAGTACAGGCCATTCTTCCTAGGGCTGCAGTTAAGAAATTGTTAGTCGACTATTGTCATGTCCAGCAGAAGGATTAGTCGTCAGTATTGCGTATGTATGACACATTTTAATATTGTATTATGTCTTGAAATCAGACATTAGCCATAGGTCTATTTTTTATTTATTGCAATATTAAAAAAAATGCATTATGTACAACTATGGGCCATAGGCAGAGATCCCCCAGATCTCTTTATTACAACCAAAACTGTGATTTATCTCTTCTCACTAAAGATGTGACTACAAAATATACCAGTGACCTTTCTTTATTGGATTTCCATTGCTTGCAAAAATCCACGTTATGTTATTAACTGTTGAATTATTTAAAAGTCATCTGATTCCAAACCAGAACAAAAGTTTTAAAACATCTTCCAAATCCTGAAAATAAGATGTTTGCTGAGCCTGCCCCACACAGCATCATCGTCAGCCTTTTGTGTTGCTAAATGACTCCAGTGAAAGTGTGTGTCTGTTTGTAAGTGTTTGTGTGTGTTGTGTCTGCCAATGCTAATCCCAATGCTGTGGACAGATTGTGCGTGTTTTAAGAAGATTACAGATTACCGTGCCCAAAGGCAGATTAGCTGGCAGTTTGATCTCCACAACTGGATGGACTACTCCCGCACTCAATGCCCCTGTGTCAATGTCCCCAGAAGAGCCTGATTTCCCATGGTAAAGTTTGAATCTAGTAAACCAATTGACTTAAGCATGACAAGTACATTCAGTTCCTCTTTTACTTTCTGCTCTCACCATTCTGTAAAAGCCTGTTAAAAAGCTATTTGTATTTCTAAAGAGACACTTGAGTTCACCCAAGACTCTTCAGGAACGATGACACCAGGTTAATGTGCACAGTTTTGCAAAATATACATATATATATTTATTATTTATTTATTTATTTTATTTTTTTCATTTTGACAAAAACGTAAGATGTGTGTGAGGTGAAGGTAGCTTAATTCACCAACTCATTTTGCCATCACATTCATTAAATAAGGTAGGGTTCAACTTTAAGTCACATAAACTACTTGAAAATAAAGTTTACTTATTATTATAAATAACAATAATAAGAAGAAGAAGAATTGCATTAGTCATTGAACACTTTTCTAGACACTCCTCATTCACTCCTCAGTCACACTCGGTTGTGGAAGCGTGGCTGCCATTCGGCGTCTACGGTCCCTCCTGACAACCACAATCATACCGCCACACTAACACATTCATACATGGGACAGTTGGGTGACGTGTCTTGCCTAGAGAAACAAGAGTATGCGCTTGGGCGGGATTAGAACTGGTAACCCTCCGGTTGCTGGGTAATCTTTAACCCACTGCACCACTTAAGGGGTTTTGGTGTCAAACTTTGTCAAAAATTGCAAACGGGCTTTAATGGTAGTTTTTCCATGTCAGACTTATTACTAACTTCCTAAGGCCAACAGTTGCTGGGATAGGTTCCAGTCCTAGGACTCCTACATTTAGCAGCAATTTACACAGAGGTCTCATGTGTATCTGCCCACTGTATTTTACAACGTTTGTTTAGACTAATGGAATTAAGAGTTTACCCTCAAAAGCTGTGTCTATCCAGTCCCATGCCTTCTCCTTCTGTGTATAATCCTCATAAAAGACATGCCTGGGCTTGTAAATCAACTTAATTCCCTCAAACAGCGAAGCCTCGATGCTTATTTCACCACCATGTGCTTCCGTGATTTCATTCAAGTTTTATTTTAGTAATTGTGTGTCTCTACTTCCTGTTACCTCGGGGGATTGTCACATTTTAAACAGTCAGTTCCTAGAAGATATTACCTGTGTGTGGAACCTCTTATAGAGCAGCAATTTGATCTGATACTAAGACACAGAGTTCATTTGTGTGCACGCTGGTGAATTTGTCTGATAATTATCGATCTTCCAGGTAAAGAAAACACACTTCTTCAATTTCTCTTTCAGTGAGTAAAGTCTCTGGAATTGCGTACATATACATTGACTCCCTGTAAGCTGTGGGGATATTCTTAGTGCCAATTATATCTAAAAGACTGTCACACGTGCACACAGTCACTGAACGTGGATCAATGAGAAGGGCAGCCAGCCAAGAGCCAGTCAATTCTGTTTCTTTGGTTTCTGGCCAACAGGCAAACCCCCATTGAAGAAATATACACTAATATTTAACATGATTAACAGGTTAGATATACCTCAACGAAAATGGCAGTTCATACATCTTCCAAGGATACATACATCTTCTCAGTTGGTTGATATGGTAAGGCATACAAGGATTATTGTTTTCTGCATTTAACCGATCCTTCAATGCTGCTGTGGCAACCTGTCAGGAGCAGTGGGCAACCGCAGTGCAAGGGCCCAGGGACCCTTCTCCAGATCTTGAGCCAGGATATTGGTTAGGACTAGCGAGCTGGAGGATTTAGCTATGGTACAGTATAGTATAGTTCCTTTGACTTATCATGATAGATCCTATTAACACAGGCAAGTCTTTGAAGGGTGGGAAGAAGCCAGAGTATCTGGCTGAGGATCATTCATTTTAGGATACTAGCATTGAAAAGAATGGCATAGAAATGAGGTTAAAAATGCTAAAAAAGCTACTTAGATTCTAGGATTTCTAAATGAAATTGTATTAGGGGTGGGCACTATGTCGATAGAAGATCAAATCGTCATATGAAGTAATGAAGATCTGCTAATGTGGGGAAATTGTTGAATTGTTATGCTCTGCTCTATGTTCACATTCATTAAAAAAATTAAAATAAATAGTACTTATTAGGTGAAGTATTATGATGAACATCGGATTGGTACATTGAATATGTACTTATACAGGTTTTATGGAGACGCTGATGCCGTAGCCTAGACTGTGCAAGGCAAAAAGTATAAAGTCAACGAAAATCGTGATAAAAACATAATCTTAGTTTAGTAAAATTCTGATCCTAACTCTTAATCCAGATTATTAAGAGTAACATTCTGGTTCATATTTAGTGTTTGCTGTGATGGTACATGTGAGATGGAGGGGGGGTCACACAGTGCACACAGCTGTTGCATGATTTCTGATTACTTCAGTGATTGCGCGCGTTGACATTTCAACACCCATTATTTTTGGTGCTTTTCAAATATAGGACCATTTTGGAAAAACCTAACCTTTTCACTGAAATGTTAGCTTTGCCTTTTCATAACTGCCGTGTAATGAATGAGTGCTACAAAATGGCCCATGATTTCAAGCACTAAGTTTAATTCCACGGCAGCTGCCATGCCATTGTTTTCGATACAGTTCATTTAGGAAGCCAGTTGCAGGTAGCTTGAATAGGCCCCCAGCTTATGGTAGGGCTGAATTGTATCCATAGTAACAGGTGTCGCCCCGGGGGTGCCTGGATGAAGTAGGGGGTAATAAATGTAAAGTAAACAGGTGATGGCTTTGTTTTGATTTGTCCATGGTTCAAGAATGTGATATTCTCACCTTTGCAATTCAATGGTTATCAAACTTTTCACCGCAATTAATGCTGTAGGAAATGTTTGGCTATACAAGTACCACTTTACTGAACTAAAACTAGGCCTGTGCTGTCATCCCCGACAGCAAGGTGTATATTGGCGAAATGGCCCCATACGTCTGCCCCATACGTCTGCTACAACTGTCACCAACGGGCACCTTAATCAGACATTGTGTGATTTCTAAGAGTTTTAATATTGTTAATGAGCAATAAAGAGGCCCCCAAACCATGACAAACATGGGAAGGGTCTATTTGACTTTTTTGTTTTGTCTGGATGTTTGTGAAGAATATTTTTGCAAAATTTTGAAAATTGTATCACTGTACCAAGTTTCCAGTACCACTTTGGCATTTTTATGGTATGCACCTGTGTGCAAATGTTGAAAATTATCTGGCAATTCGTTTTTGAGTTATCGCATTCACAGCTAGGATCTGCGGACAAACACCGACGCGATTCCATAATATTATACACGCTGTTTTCACCGATATAATTATGAATACCAACATGAACTGTGACATACTGAAGCAGAGTATGGTCACCTCCCTTTGTAAACTGGGCAGTGGGGCAGTATTTCAACATGATAAAGACCCAAAACACACCTCTAACCCTAACCGAGGGTAAAGGTTGTGGCCAACCTTTACTACTGGCCAAGCGTGTCTCCAGACCTAAACCGTATTGAGCATTACTGGGGCATCCTCAAACACAAGGTGGAGCAGCGCAGGGTCGCTAACATCCACCAGCTCTGTGATGTCATCATGGAGGAGTGGGAGAAGATTCCACATGTCACCTATGAAGCTCTAGTGAACTGTATGGCCAAGAGAGTTAAGCAAGTGCTGGAAAATACTGCACTACACAAAATATTTACACTTTGGGCACAATTTGGACATTTTCACTCGAGGGGTGTGCTCACTTTTGTTGCCAGCGGTTTATACATTAATGGTTGTGTGTTGAGTCATTTTGAGGGGACAGAAAATGTACAAGCTATACGCTGACTACTTTACATCAAATTGTCATATGTTGATATGTAAGAGTCTCCTATAATTGGTCAGGTCTAGGTTCAGCAACATTACGTGTCCAAAGAATGAGGTCAGCTGACTACCTGAATGACCAGGTTATTAGACCTTAACCCCATTGAGAATCTTTGGGATGTGCTGGAGAAGGCTTTGCACAGTTGTCTGACTCTCCATCACCAACACAAGATCTTGGTGAATAAATACAGATGGAAATAAATCTTGTGACATAGCAGAAGCTTATCCAAACAATGGAACAGCGAATGCCTGCTGTAATCAAAGCTAAAGGCGTTCCAACGAAATATTAGTTTCTGACCAATTTTAGTGTGGCTGTCTATGAACCCTGTAGGCATTTCTTTCTATAGATTTATTGCATTAACATAATATAAATCTTGTGGATCTGGTGTTATATCATCTTTTAATTTCTTTATATTCATCAATAAGGTTACTGTCACGCAACTTCACATCTGCTTACTCTATGGCCATACAAAACATATCAATAATGCACCATCAACATAAATCATAGTTTAATAGAAGTTAATTGAAAACTGTATGTCGTCAGTCACATCACATGACTTCTCTCACATGCCGCATTCAAGGTCAATGGACTCAAATATTTGCAGATGGTTAATGGTTTATTCTTGTAATATAACTGTTTTTTAAAGCACTGTCAGTGCATCTGATTAGCCTTGTATCTGAAGAATTACCTGCAACAGCTAAGGCTTAGAAATTAATTACAAATATTTAGTTCCTCAGGTCTCATAACAATCAAATGAGAGAAGAAAGAACGTTTTCTGTGTTTTGACAGTATACTAGTTAAAGGTATAATGCCATGTTCACACCGGACGTGAGCAGAGCAAATGGAGCAAGTGATTCCTATGTAAAGCCTATGTGAAGGCACATTGACACGTGTCTGAAGGTCCCACAGTGCAAAAGAGGCGAAGGACTGACTGAGGAGGATCTGAACTTTATTATTCATGTCAATCTGGTTTAGACCCGGTCTAGTCCTGGGTCTAGACCTGGTTTAGTCCTGGTTTAGTCTTAGGTCTAGACCTGGTTTAGTCCTCGCCCCCCTCCCGCCCCTGTCTAAACCCACTGATAAGAGTGTCAAGTATTTTGCGTCGTGCGAAGCGAATTGTTTTCATTTGTACAAGCGTCCACTAGACATGATAGACACATTTTTTCTGCTTCAAGCACGTCCGGTTTGAACGCGGCATAAAGAGGATGCCATAATTCAGAGACTAGACTTTTATTGTATTTTGCTATGTATTAAAATTCTTTTTTTTCACATCATCATACATACATGTATGAAAATATAATTCTGGATCAACAATAATGAGGTATTAAAAATGTTAACTTTGCATACATTTGATTTACACTCAACTTTTTGTCAAATTGTCAACGGACACATAACCTACTTTATAACTCTTTAAAATGAATCCCTTCCAATTTTTTTTGCGACTCTCACTGCCACATCATTAACTCCCTTGTTTTTGTATCCCCTCTCTTTGTAGGCCTCTGGAGTGAAGTCCCCCAGCCCGAGCTACTGTCCTCACAAGATCAGAGGCATGATAACAAGCAGCTATTTTTGAATCAGGCCGAGTCTCCAAATGTAAGACCCAACATTAAACAGGCTACCCAGACTTTGTAGTTGTTCCATTTAACTGGGATCAATGAGATTCCAAGGAAGGAGAAGTTAAAAACCTACATCCAGGGTCGAAATCACTTATTAAAGCTGCAGTAACTGATATTATGGAATCACCTCTGTCCGCGCCCGCATTCACAGATCCTTCGTGTGAACACCATAACTCAAAAACAAAGTGCCTGATTTGTTTTAACTTTTAAATTCAAACACAGGCACATATCATAAAGACATTGAACTGGATAGATTTTGGTACTTCTACGATGAATGTTAATTAAGTAATTAATTCATTAACAACCTACATACAATAATACAATAATTCAGAGTTTTTTCAACTTTTCTAGACAATTAAATAATTAACTAATTAATGCCATGAAGCACTTTAACTGAGCCAATAATACCGCTGAACATAGGCAAAATCTCATGAATTTTGGCACAGTGATCCGGGCTAGTGTATACTTAATGTACATGGGCAAATTACAGAGGCCAAATAAAGAATGCCTCAATAGTGCCCCCATGTTTATGACCCCTATGGGACCCTGGACACACTTACTTTGGCAGAGAGCAAGCCCCCCTGGCCCTGAACACAACTGACCAAAATGATGGCAGTTACCTCTATAGTACCCCCTATAGACTGAAAGAAGAATGTTGTTTTAGGGAAATTTCTCAAAAATCATCCTTCACAAACATAAACAAGTAAAATAGACCCTTCCCATGTTTGTCATGGTTTGGGGGGGGCTCTTAATTGCTCATTAACAATATAAAAACCGAAATCACACAATGTCTGATTAAGGTGCCCGTTGGTGCCATAGCATTTGTGGCAGACATATTGGGGGTGTTTCAAGCCTAGTTAGTATATGAATTAATTATATGTGAAATAGTTTATACAGTTGCACGAGCTGGGTGTTTATTTTACATGGCTGATTTTTTTCCACACCTTGATTTATTCAGTCTGTAAAGCTTGTAACAGTGTGATATTGTACTTCACAGAAAATTAGATTACTCTTCCAAAATGCCATGGATTGATTTCTGAGAAAATGCCATATTGACCCTGGGATATTTTCATTACACAGTATCATTTTGCATTTATAATACAGTATGCCGCCTATGTTCAGTTTAAAACAACTATTATATAGCTAATGAATTCATCTATCTTATGGAAAAACAAGCTAAAACTAAGTTTCTTGAAAAGCTCATTTATACACTTTTGTTCAAAATCCTATCTGTTTGCATGTATTTATAGTGAGTTACAGCTTAGAGCGAGTTCATCTAATCCCTCATTTCATTACAATGTGTGAACAGACATAAAAAATATTAATTAGTCAGTGAAAGTAATTACTTAGAAAAGGCATGCTTTCTCACTCTATTTGGGCTGATAAGAGGCAGACCCGGGCTGTGTATGCTGCTCGGTTTGCTTTTCAGTGTAATTTTGGATTATGGAGAAAGTCACATCGACAGAGATTAAAAAATCATTATCACTATTTAATGAGCAGCCATTGTCATATAGTGATTTTATTATTTGTACAATGCAGCAATAATAAACAAACACTAAGAAGATTATAGCTTATTATTTTTCTCCATTTTGCCTTCTGTTTGGCCTGCTCTACTTTTTTATGACCACACATGCTGGATACAATGCACTGTGAAAATTGTGCTGACAATAGACAATTATAACATTGACTCCAACTTTGTCATCTGTAATAGTTAAAAAAAGTCTAGCTTAAGCCCCCAATATTATTACATATAAACATACAATAAACAGGGTAGAGGTAGAAAATGCATTGAGACATGATGTGATACTTTTGAACTATAGACACAGATGTTTGTTGAACTATAGTCAAAAAATCTTTTATACGTTTTAATACAAAAACTAGTATCAATAAATAATCAAATAAATGAAAATGCTTGATCAAAAAAGTAAAAATTGCTTTACAAAGTTAGTCTGGAGCCCTTCCAATCGTGTACATTTATTACACTAAAGTTTGTCTCTTTGTCAACAGGCTCATTAAAACTGTTATAGTTATATCAGAAGGGAGCCCCGAGGCAGTGTTTTGGGACTTACATTTAAAATACTTCACAGGCCTTTATCTGTTTTGACATCAGTAAAAAAGGTTGTCATTTTACTGCTATTGTTTCCACCTCTATTTTCTTTCAGTGTAAAACTGTGTTGAATCGGCGGCTGCTGTGGCATCAAAGTTGAACTGCTTTGTTGATCAGTGTCTGTTTATTCAAGACCAGAGGAAAGAGTTGCATTCCTCTAAAACTAAAAGCCTCCATTAACGTCTGTTTTGCATAAACGTTTGTTAAGCTTTTATTTCTCATAATGGGCTACATCTAAACTTGATCTTTTCTTTCTGTGAGATGGATAGTTGATAAAAAGCCTTTTGTTTAGCAATAGCACACACACTTCCTTCTATTTTTAAGTGTGTTATAAGCCCCACTACAACAATTGAAGCATTTACTTGGACCTGGAGGTAGCTCTTGGCGAACATCCAGACCGTCCCAGCCCGGATTTAAAAAGTAATTTGCAGCAGTTGCCACAAAAGCCTTTCTCTTCGGTCGGATGCATGTCGTTAACAAGAGGCCCTCTTCTCTCCAGTATTACCTCAGGTCCTTGGCTTTGGAGAGCTTGGAATGTCTTATTGTTTACCATTAGCCAGATTGTGTATGTCTTTCAGAGGTTGCCACAGTGAATCTGCCTCCATCTAACCCTGTCTTCTGCATCCGCTTGATCTTTGGTCTTCCTCTACGCCTCCTCAGCAGCTTCTTTTTTATACATATACTCTCATTGGCCACTTGACCTTGTAAAACCATACCATGTTCAAAGTCACTTAAATCAACCTTATACTTAATTTTGTTATTTGGTTAGAAATTTTGCAGAATTGTTTTGAACATAGTGAATATGCATGACTAAATCCATTAGCTTGGGATGTGATATAACAGGAAATTTACACCAGCTTGTGAGCAGTGCGTAAGTGAATACGTCTGTACAACACATATGAATCGCTTTCTGTTTTAGTCAATGGGCCAATTCACACCGGGCATGTATTACAGATTGAATCCTATTTCAGTATCTGCCGCGGGATCTCCCGAGCTATGGCCGAGCGTACAGGAAGTATTGACGTGTAGTTAAGAAAATAAACATCCACTACACTTTCAAAATAAAGGCACGGATGCATGCTGCGGTGAAATACACATCGAAGCATTGCTGTTTGAGGGAATTCAGTTGATTTATGACCCAGGCACGTGTTTTACGAGGATTATAAACAGAAAGAGAAGGCATGGGACTGTATAGTGGCAACTTTTTGGGTAAGAAAATAATGACACTAGTCTAAACTAACTTTGGAGGTTAGTGATATCTGCAAACATGCCCTAGTGCTGCATCTATCTTGTCAAATACGTTTGTTTGACCTGTTGTTTGACCCAAATCACAGAGATTCAATGTAAAACACAGAGCAGTTTTTTTTGAGTTGCGCGTAATACGTTCTGCTTAAGCCTACGTGATACGTCTTGTGTAAATTTGGGGTAAGACTGACTGATTTCAGTATCGGCTTATACAGATGGCTGATGTTGAGGCCGATGCAGATGACAGATGGTAAAGAAAAAATATATTTCTCTAATTTAGGTTTAGAAAGAGAAGCCATTAATTATTTTACTACATTTATCCCTGTTTTTGGATTCATAAATATATTTAAAAGCACTTATTTCCATGATCATTTTCACCAAAACACGTTTACACAATATTAGAATTGGCCTAGAATTTACATACATATGCATTCCTACTGGTTAGCTTTTTCAGCACCCAAAAAGTAAGTAGGTATACTTAATAAAGTAGCCAGTGATTGTGCAAGTTGAATTTTATGACAGCTGGGTATTGTAAAGTGTAAAAACATTTATACCCACCTTTACTTTCATACAAGATATGCATATAGGTCCTGTCTCAAGTGTAGCATACATTAGCTCAATAGGGAAAAGTTTGAAATACCTGCTCAATGCGAATAAAGCTGGGGTTCCACGCTGAGGCCACTTTAACTGGACAAAAAGCTCCAGCTCACTGCCTTCTGGGGACACAGGCTTGTCGCTTTAAGAAGGTTCATGGATGAAGACTTTGAATCTCAGTAATTTTCTCGCTTGCCTTTGAACTTAATCCTTTCAGCAGAGGTTCTGGCCTTGGGGCTCTCACACTTGTATGGCAGATATGAATATAGCAGGAAATATGCATACACCCGCCGTGTATTGGAAAATGTCACTTCTGTGGGTTTTTACCTGTTACCTGAGAGAGATTGGTTTCACAGGATATGGACAAAAGAACCTTTGTCACTTTAGGTCATGTGTATATTTTAACTTTTCAGTGCTACTTAAAGTTGTTGTGTGAAGAACATATTTTTACAATAAGGAGTAAAAAACTCTATCTGACCCTGTAAGTGTAAAGTTTCAATCTGTCATAATTATTTTATATTACTCCCTCCCCTGGCCTCTACAGCAACATCAGATCAGACTTTGTGGGATACCACTTTGACTACAAACAACCGACTTAACAGCATCAGACAGGGTTTCTATTTTTAAATGTTTCTTATTTTTAGTAAATTTACGGATTAGGCCTTTTAAGATGATAATCGTCACCATTAGCATTTTTAATTAGTTTCATAAAATTTACGAGATGCACAGTAATTTTGACTTAAACTGCACATTCAACTCGGCAAAAAAAAGTGCGTAAATGTAAAAACCCAATGTTGTGTGAGGCTGCAGCTGCTACTGTACATCACATACGCACTCAGGTGTCTAAAATGCAAGAATCTTACTTCTCCAACTTTGCTGACCTTGGAAGACACTAACATGCTGAAGCTGCCAATTACTTGAAGTACATTTATACACGTACAGTATGCATGGAGTTTAGAGCCGTACATTATATCGCAAATTTATAGTTATCGCAAAATTAGCAATATCTGTATCGTAAAAAATCTAAATCTATCCCAACGATGCCATGGTCTATGGATAAATGTGGTTAAAATAAATGATAATGTGTTGTGACCAAGTAAATGTATTTAAAGGCAAAAATGTAGTCTAGTTTAGTCTTATTTTGAAACATTTTTAACCAGTTAATAAAGAAGAACTTTTTAATGAACTTCCCTATATGAACTTATTCCAAAAACATTGATATAGCAATATTCAACATGGTTATCAGATATTCAATGTTTTTCTCATATTGTGCAAGTCTAAGCAGTTTCAATAGACGTAATTGTATCATGAGTAGCCTTGATCACAATTGGCTTAATATTGGATCTTGTAGGTTAGGACTTCAGACTGACCCTTTTTCAGATTTAGCATCAAGGAATGAAAGGCAGATGATTTTTTGTGCTCTTTTATAATGCATGTAGTATGGCCTGTTATTATTACCGGTATATGTTATTCATAAACACTTCAGGAGGTTTTGACAAGTTGCTCTGCGGACTTCCCTGAATAAATCCAATCTTCTTAGATTGCGAAGTCTGATGGTTCACCTTTTCAATAGGTGTCTGATGAGTTACTGATGACCTGTGACACAATCTCAACCTGTTGCACAGAAAAGAGGAGAAAGAGAAAAGATCTATATCCATCACCTCTGGTCTTAGACAAAGCCCACCCTTTGATATAAGTATCACATGGAAATGTGAGTTATAAGATTACAGCGGCCAGGCACAGGGCTCATCTGAAAAGTAAAAATAAATAAAACGTTTCCTCTATGTATGGTTGATTTGTGAATGTTTTTGTAAGATATACCAATCAAGCAACAACATTATGACCACTGACAGGTAAAATTATACTATACTATAATATTTTCACCATGGCACCTGTTCACCTGTTAGTGAACACATTTTGTGCTTAGAATGTATGTGTTAAAATTTGAAAAAAACAGGGACATATTTTGATGGCTCAGTGACTGGGTCAGAGCATCTCCAAATCGGCAGCTCTTGTGTGAAGCTTGTGGTCTGCAGTGGTCAATATTTATCTCAAGTGGTCCAAAGAAGAAACTGTGGTGACCCAGTGACAGGTAATGCTACTGTTGCTTAAATTTCTAAAGAAGTTAATGCTGGGTTCAAAACAAACATGCCCAATCAAAAACCACAATGAAGTTTGTTGGAGCTGCATCAGACAGTATGGTCATAACACATAACATTGACCAGCGATATTTGGCCATAAAGTTATACTAAAAGTAATGGTCGAATTTAGCATTTTAGTAAAGTCAGTAATGTACCAAGAAAGAAGATCTATGTCTTCAAGTCTATACTGTAAACCATGCAGACCTAGCATCAGCATTTCCTGTTTAGGACGTCTCCATGGCGACTCTGATTCTGCAGGTGGGGTCAGATCACTGCTGGTAATTGCTTCAAAGTGATGCATACTTTTCCCAAATTGACCTTTATCAAAACCTTGGGCCATATTAATCATGTGTTTAGGCCCCATTTAAGCTCTGTCCCGTCTTTGTGCAGCCATTGATTTATACAGGCGTCTGCACAGAGGCACCAGACAACAGCTTTTTTACATCTAACTGAATGGCATCATCTCATCCTGTAGCTAGGTCGGGACAGAAAACAAAATAAATAAAATGGTAACATCATAAGACGGCTCACTACAAAAGGGCTTTACTGTGTCTGTCAGAATTAGGAGGAGCTATGGTGCCAGAGTCAGTGCCAGTCTTCAGACTTAAAGCTGCACTACCTGATTTTGTGAAAGTGTAAGGTAACAAACATCTAATAATAATAATAATAATAATAACGATGCAGTTTCCCTTCCTATTCTTCTCCTTCCTGACCTTTATCACGGTCTCACACAAACCAGGAAGAATAAGAATAGAGTTGGCTTTTAATTCTTTCAAATATTTTTTTGAAATGGCTGTGAATAAGCTGTGAATTTTAGCTGTGAAATAAAACATGAGCACTAGAGTGCACTAATCAGAGCGCCCCTGTCCTGTGGAAGCTTGTGATTGGTTAAACAGTATTTTCCTTTGTTCTAAAACAAAAATCCTTATAATACAGTCCATACCTTAGAGTCTCATCTTTTCTCAAATGCTGTACTATTGAATGTTAAAAATATTTTTGCTTAAATAAAATAAATCAGGTAGTGCAGTTGGACAAATGTTTTTTTTCTTCTACTTTTCTTCTACTCTACGTTTGATATGCAGAGGGATTTGCTTGGAGCCTTCTATCTGTCATCTGCATTCACTCTGTCCGTACTTAGGTCTGTCTCTAGAGAAAGGAGCAGTACATGTGTTGGCCTGAGTGAGCAATGTTCAACGGTCCAAACAGAAAACACAGGCTGAAATTTTTAAAAGAGTCACTGTTTATTCAGAGACCACACAAGCTGTCGCTGTTTCACCTGATTTTCCGTCTTTCTCTAAAAATGTAGTGAAAACATAAAACTGTTCCGGTGCCACCATGTTTGTTGTTGTTATTCTTTCTCGCCTCCCATCGTGGTAAAATCTTTGACTAGCATCTAGTGCTCCCTGCAGGTTATTGCAAAACGCAGGGAAGTATAAATGCTAAATGTTAAATGTTAAAAATATTTCTAACGCACAGATATATTTACGCATTAAATGGCAGTATAAATGAGCTTTAAAACTGTGTAGTTGAAGAAGCTTTATATAATAATAACATTTAGGCCTATTTCTGAACATGAATTTCATTTGTATGAATAAATTAATGTTTTTTTTAATGTTTAGTATCATGATTATCTGATTAAAAGGCAAGATAATCTTCAGACCGGATTCAAAGTGCTGGATTTTCAAATCAGCTTTGACTGTAGAATAAACATGCAATTATCTTAAGTGCATATATACTGTTAATAGATGTTAAAGAGGGTTTTTTTAATTTTATGTTTTTGTCATGCTTTAAAAGCTGCTGGGCTTTGCAGTGTAATTAGTATTGTGTTGTGTGGACACTGACAACACATTATCCTCAGCAGTAGCAGCATTAGGGTCATCTTTCTATCTTCAGCTCTGACCCCAAAGCTGTTTGCTAACCACTGGGATGGTGAGAGGATTCACTCCAAATGAAATGACAGGCTAATAGCGTTTAATGAGTTGTTTGGGGGCCTTCACGAGAACAAGACGCTCTGACACAGCGCCCATCTGCATCCTTCCGCATCTCTCCCCGGCATCTGCGGCTTTGTGTTGGTAACTAATGTGTGCTGCTGCTCTTGTATGTGTGATCGTAAAGAGACAAGCTGACACAACTAATGGAGAGGGTTGTACCAACATGAGGATGAGCTGCTGTACAAGAGGCTTTCAGCTCCTCAGGCCTGCAGTCTTATGTTCAGAATAGATAGAGAATAGATACGGGAAGCTTTGAGGAATAATGAAAGATGAAATGAATGCCATAAAATGTAAAGCCAAAATCTGTAGTGTCCTTGATTTAGATATGAAAATGTTCTGCATATCCTCCCCTCCTCCCAAAAATACAGCATGTACTGGAGAAATGAATATATGTGATTAATGGTGTAGCCCACGAAAAGCCCATAGTTGCTAGGAAATGCTCCAGCCACCTGCAAACCCACTGGAATAAATCAAAGCCACAAACTTTCAGCAAAACTAACCAACAAACCAACATATGTATTAATGCTGATTTTACAGATCTCACAGAGGAGTAATTGACTTGACTTAAAATTACGTCTTTTTACGGCCTCATAACTAGAAAACATAATTTTTCTTCTGCTGTAAAGTGAATGTTACATGCCTAAACGTCACAGAGATGTGTTCAGGCAACTCCAAATTCATTTTCACGGCCACTGCAAACTTAAGGGTTTAATAAGCTATTATCACTTCATCTGTATTAGACATAGTTAAATGCAGTGAGCACCGCAGATGCACACTCACAAAGGGAACAGCCTAATGAGGTTTGCATGCTTATTGTCCGTGCTGCAGTCAGCCTAATTTATGGCCATGTTAAATTGATTTGGAAAATATTATTAAACCTACTGAACCGTACTTTCTCTAATTATTATAGAGCAACTTG
>JAVQKC010197298.1:0-34695 GCA_036025475.1 Philypnodon macrostomus | reverse complement strand
TTATCGCGTTCACAGCTAGGATCTGCGGACGCGGACGCGGACGCGGACGCGGACGCGGACGCGCACCGACGTGATTCCATAATATCGGCGACACGCTGTTTTCGCCGATATAATTATAGCCAGGGCCGTATCGGGCACTTTGTAGCCATTTGTTTTGCCATGTTCTGGTTTGCACAGATATATACTATATATTTAAAACTTTAAAAGCATCTATTCAAAATGCTACTCTAAATGATCTGACACAGGTAACTAGTCTTTATATACAGCATCAGATTTATATAGTGATTTTCTACACACTCAGGTCACAGGTGGTAGTAGCCACAACTGCCCTGAGGCAGACTTACAAAGACGTGGAAGCCATACCATACTCATGGCCTCCACCACTAAATATCAACATTCCCATTAACACAAATATTTTGAGAAGGTGGGTGGAGTGTCTTGCCAATTGTGTAGATCCTATTCTGGAAACATAAAATAGTAAACATGCAGTGAGACCAGGTGTAAGATGCACTGAGTGATACCTGTTAACAAACATGATGACTCAATTATGGATCAATGTCACTTATGTGACCTTCACATGATCCTGAGGAAATATTCATATCTATATGTTGCTATGTTGGGTGACACAAATTTTCATGTATGTGTAAATTAATAGCATACTGGTGCACAAAGAGGACACATGCTAATGCTCAGATGCACATGAAATTCCCTTGCTTCTTTTTTTATTTTCTGTATATGTGTCTGACAGCTTTTCCAGTGCACCTCAGACATTTGCAGGAACTCAAAGAAAAAAAACAAGATTCAGTAATGGAAAGATGAATGACTTCCCATCACATATAGGCTGTAAACGGCTTGTACAGTAAAAGCCAGCCATTACACATGTTCACTTTGGTGGTACACAGTTAATTTTATTTGGGTAACTTTGGTTCATCTTTATTTTCAACCTCATTAGTGCGTCTAGAGTGGTTGTCAGGTGTGCCTTGTGTTCTCTTCACTAAATGAGGTGCCTCAGCTCAAAAAAGGTTGAAAACATTAAATGATGTATTTGGGTTTAAAATGTATTTATATGTGGTTAATTTAAAACATGGTTCCAAATTAAAGTTAATTAAAATAGATGGTTATGTTTATGTATATATATTTGGTCTAGTGCTCTTAATGTGCAACATTATATACAATTAATTAAAGACACTATAAATAACTAATCTCCTATAAATAACTAATATTTATTGATATATTGGTGTTTTTTGTGTGCTTTTCACTGTATATTGCTTTGTGTTTATGATGTAATGCACTAAAATGTATGTTAGTGTATTGACCCTCCTTCCTAAGATAGGACTGTTTCTGTCTCATGGGAAGCTCCAGTGCTGCCTTCCTCAGCTCTCATCTCACACTGTTTTTGTTGCCAGTTTCATAATTACATTTTTTATTAACTCAGCTGCTTCATTTCAGCTTTATAGTCCTTGTAGAAATGTATACGCAGTAATACATGTGTACTTAGATGTTCTACTGATGTTGGAACTATGTACCAGAAAGAACCAAAATGGTAAATGCAGTGTTTTTATTTACCAGTATGATAAAAAAGATGCCATTTGCATTTTTAAATCCATGATGTCAACAATGGCCAATTAAAATGTGGGACATTATCTCAATAGGTTGGGCATGGGACGCATGGCTGTGTGCAGTGCAACCAAACGTGGTGCAGGAGGTCACTCAGTATACTGCATTAAAAAATAGGGGTTTTGTGTTCAATCCTCAGGCTAGCCTAGACACAAACTCTGAGTAGAGCCTTTGCAGAATAATGTGGTGGTGAATACAAACAACATACAATATATTCTGAGCATTTGAATATGAACAAAATAAGTGGATAACCCAGACATTAAAAATACCTTCTCTTTGCCAAACTGTAGTAAAAAAAACGCAAGCACTATACACAGGACTAGAATGGGCTAGAGTTAATCTGACAGGCAGTGAAAGCAATGTGGTTTGCAGGGACAATTTATCAAAGTATACTTTCAGTTTTATATTTTATTTACACTGGGACGACACCCATCTGCTTATGCGTAAATGGCCAGTTCTGGATCCATGAGTTGAGCAATACATTTTCACTGATTTAGGCAAATGACAATGTGCATGGTTCGACAACATTAGTGAGCATGTCCACAGTTAAAATACAGGTGGGTTTAATGCAAATTTTTTAATATTCATTATTCTTTTCATAGTCTTCTGCATTTAAGGCTTTATGGCACTGTCTCCTGTTTTATGATTGGCGAATATATATCCAGTTAGTTGCATTTAGTCTGCATCCTTTTGCCAATAAATTATTTCTATAAAAGTGGGAAAAAAAGTGCATAAAGCTGGCCAGATTAGTATGTTTTTAGTATTCAGTCACCTACAGTATCAACTGCACCTAGAGTGTTTCAAATATTTAGAGACGAAAACACAGACACACCCAAAAGACAGACACAGAGCCAAATGCCTTGAATGAAAAAAGGTGAGATTGAATATCAGGAGATGCACTGTTCAGTCATCAGTGGTGAGAAAAATCACTCTGACATTGCTGCGCTAATGTCCTGCAGTCTTCTTCCATCAGCAGCAGCAAGATGAGCTGCTCCTGTCTACTACTCCATAAAGCTTTCATGAAGACGGAGGGAGTAAAGGGGAACGGGGAGAGACAAAAAAAAAAAAGCTATAGATAAATCAAATATGGAGTGGATCTGAGGGAGAGACAAAAGAGGCTTTGAAAATAAAGATAAAGGAAAGGTGAAGGAGGATGGAATGAAAGAAGTCGCCTAAAGGGACAGCATCCGAATTCGAAGGAAAGAGTAGGATGTATTTAAATGTATTGGGAAAAGAAAGGTGGTATCAGACTTAGATCAATAGGATGTTGTGTAATGTTGTCAAACTGTGGTCTCTTGGATTATTGTGATCTGTATGGACTCTGTTAGGACCAGTAGGTAACTATTGAAGTGCCCTAGACCCATCTCCAGATCTTGAGCCAGAATTGTAAGATATTTTGTCTAGGTTAGAGACAGTTAGTCCTGATTTAGCTCAAATTGTATTCATTTAAATATTATGATTTTTGAGGTGGTATTTGCTACTTTACTTCAGAAAAATATATCCTAAAGTGTATTGGTTTGTGGCTTTTGCTATTATTGTATTATAGGATCTCACTTTTCTGCTTCTAAATTCCTATCAAGAAAAATTGCTTTGCCATTGACAAGTTCATCTTGCATATAGAAACATGAGCTGCAACATGAGCTGTGACTATATATGTATGTATAATCAGAGGTGGGAAGTAACTTTTTGAATAAATTGTACTCCATATAGTAGCTTTACTGCACAATGCTTTTTACTTTTACTTGAGTAATAATATTTTGAAGTAAATATACTCTTACTTGAGTAAAATTATTGGCTACCCACCTCTGTATATAATTGAGCAGTATACGTTTATGCTCCATCTTGTTAAACCAAGCCCAGAAAACTTGGGCTTAAATATAGTCTGCTCAGTGCTCAGTGGCCATTGTCCTTACTTTGTTGGGTTTTAAACATGTTAAGTGTCTAAAAGACTATTCTTTGGGTGCGTTCGCATTGGTAATACACATTGGTAATAAAAGTTTCATGCATGTTTGATAAGACAGGAAGCCTTCTATTTTGAAAAATGCAAGCAGAGCATCTGTTATTCCATTTCAGTTCATCTGTGTGTGTGTAGTGCGTCATACCAGTTTCACTATTGTTCATTATGTTCAGGAGGCCAGTATAGCGCTGTCACTCCCTGTCAGTTCTACTTCGAGAATAATGGCTCTGAAAAAGGAGGAACAGTGTGTATTCATCAGTGCTGTACAACCAATTTTTAAAGGAAAATGAAAAATGCCACAATTTGGTTCGCTTTCAAAATCCCATTTATAGATAGTATTTTTGTAAATGGCTCCTGCTTGAGTTTTCTTGCAACTTTGCACTTCTTTCTAAACCGATCATCGCTTGTATGCAACAGGCTTGATTAATGCTTTGTACGGTAAAAGAGCGTTTATCAAATTTGAACGGGGGCATAAAAGTCTCATTTCAACCTCTCGTGGATTTCAGATTCATGCATGGTGACAGAGTTGTGAGCACTTCTGACGGAGGTTGTGGGTTCAGTCTTTTGTGTGGAGTCTGCATGTTTATGTTATCCGTGTTACTGTAGTGTGTGTTAGGAGAAATTGTGAATCTAAATTGCACTCTGCTCTGTTAATGAGTGTATGCTTTTGCAACAAACAAGCCATTTTCCATTGTGTGCCCCACCTAGGACCCATAGTTGCTGGAAAGTTAACAACAGGCCCATCATTTTTTCACTATTAGTTACAATGAGGATCAGATGTTGATGTTTGTTCAGTTTAGGCATGTCTAGCTTTGGTGTTATACTGAGGCAATACCAGCAAGTGGCAGAGAGAATAAATAAGAGGCATATCTCATCTGTTTCAATAAGCTTCTATGCCTCCCAGGTTCATACCTCCCCATACCTTACAGAGAAGCAGCAAATAGATAAAAATGACACATCTTTTAAGTTCCCTTTGGATAAATGCTTGGTTAAGGGTTCTCCCAACCAATATATTGTCGGCTGGTAAAGAAGATACGCTTGATATAAAAAACAATTCCTAGTTCTCCTCTAGCGACTGCAGCTGGGTAGCAACCTCACTATTACCAATTTATTTTGATCATGTTACTGCTCCTCAATGTGTTATAGGACAGGGCAAAAAATAGCATGACACCGTTTTTTTTCTGTTGCCATCTGCTGAGTGCCGCCTGTAGCATTTCTGTCATGTCTGATAAAATGATTTAGACCATACAGTATATAGGCCCCACAAAAACTGTTATTGCTAATATCACATACAGCATGGGTCTCATTTGATGATTTTATACAAAAAAATCCATTCTTGCGGGTGCAGCAAATCCAATCACTGTGTTACTGTGTGTATAGAATATGCAAAAACTGTGCTAGCAAATTGACAATATTCAATCATTGCTCCCCAACAAAGTTACTCCATGGGGTATTATCAGAGTTGACTGTGACCACTACAAATTCAGTATGTACAAAATGTGTATGTAGAATGTGCAATAACTTTATTCTATTTTATTTGTCAGATGTAATTGTTTTGAGCCTATGCATTAAAGATTGGAGCTTATCAGAAAGATGTTTCTGTACCCATTTATATATATACTGTAAGGCTTGCAATTTGATAGTTTTACTGTATAGAAAAATGTTACCCGCAGACTGTCTGGATCTACAGTAAATCCCAAATTATAATTTTAATTCATTACCAAATACAGTGATTTTTTTGTATGTCCTAAAAACACATTTAGCAAATTTTGACTTTGGTATAATGGACTCCAATTGTGTTCATGTTTATCTGGATAGGGCACTTGGGGGGATGTTCCCTGGCACTTGCTGTGTTGATAATTCATCAACAGGCCATTGGATTATATCAGGGGAAAGGACATACAACTATTTATAGTGATCATGTTAGAGGACCTGTTGAAAAGCATATGAAAACAGACAAACACTGTGTCCTTGGAACAAGGGCAGTCACTATGACAGTACATACACTCTTAATTCCCCAAAAGAATGAGCCGTTTATTATGTCAGCAACAATGTAAACATGGATATCTATACGTGGGCCTGTAATAACAAAGCATTAACTATATCAAAATTGATTATCACGCAACTCTCGAACAGCGTTGAAAATATAATTTACTAGTCAGTCCTCATTGAAAAGTCTATCAAATGATTAATTTTTCTTAATACCTTGGGGGGAAAAATCATACAATTATTCAGCGAACACCCTTCAATGTGCTCACGTACCTCAACTGGTTGGAAAACACTGGTGTACAATACCAGCCACACTATTTCACAGGGCATTCTGATCATTTTACTTCAACACCTATATACAGGATAGACATGAACTATAGCATAAGTGAAGGTCTTTGCTTGTCGCAGATGTTAAGAAGTCATGCAGTGTAACAAAAAGTATA
Source organism: Philypnodon macrostomus (assembly GCA_036025475.1). NCBI lineage: Eukaryota > Metazoa > Chordata > Actinopteri > Gobiiformes > Eleotridae > Philypnodon > Philypnodon macrostomus. The sequence goes on along the minus strand of JAVQKC010197298.1, from coordinate 28,689 downwards.
TCCATAACTTGAAATATGGTCATGATATTATATTGCATTTACACATACTTGAGTAGTTCTGGACCAAGAAGGTGGTATTGCTTTCATACACAGGCATCTTGACATCTCATGTGGGCTGGAACATGTTGAAATATTGATAATGACTAATGGCTCAGTCTTCTGGTGTGCTTGATAGGTATAGCAACATGGCTGACACGTTCTAGTTGGTATCTGGTGAATCATTAATATTGACCATGAAACTTAAATGGATTCTTCCTTCACTTCGAAGCACTACTAATATGTCTGGAATATACATTTAGATGCTTTGATCAGCGTTATAGACTTTATACTCATTAAAATCATCAGTGCATAGTCACATTCTTCAAAGAAAAAAAGATCTTCTGGACTCCTGTGTTGACTTTTTCTATATTAACTTTATTACACATAGTTTCATTCTTTGAAAACATTTCTGCTGTTGATTACTGGAGATCTATAGTGGCTCAGGACATAGAGTAAGCCATAGTCCAGGTTGTACTTTTCTGGGGTGTGGTATAGCTTTAATTTCTCTTTCAGTCTGCAATAGTAATAGTAGTGCTACCAAATCCAGTGACTGTAGAGGGAAATCATGGTTTCAATTGAGAAAGTGCAACATAAATATATTTAATTATAATTATAAGATTATTTTTTATTTAATATCATACTATGTTTCTGTATAGTTTAATACAGGCCATTGTCTCGGACAATGGACCTGGATTCATGGGGCCTGTCATTCAGATAACACAATCAATCATTGAGTAATACATTATTAATACTCTTGAGACTTTACCCTGACACTAACCCCTCTGTCATATTTTAAACTGTGGCTAAACATTGTCACATTGTCCTTAAACACTCTCTAGTCCCCTTCAGAGCTGAACAGCTATGTTAGCAATAGCCAGAGGACATTAATTTGTAAAATCAACAAATTAATCAGCTCAGGGGGGACGCGCAGGTGGAGGACAGGAGCTGCTGTCCATCGGCGAGCCCTCCACTGTACTTTTGGCCGGATCCAACAATCCCCATGGCAACGCTCTAGAGAGGGCCATGGTGTGGCAGATGGCTTACCCCCTCACACGCTGTTGCCAGACAGACCACGCTACAGGTGGGACAAGATGGCCATGCTGGATCAAGGTCTGGTCCCAGGTGTTACAGGCCCCCAATCCACCTGGGGCCCCCACTTCCAAGCCTCCTCTTCCAAATCCGGAACAGTTTCCCCGTCCATGTTAAACTCACATTTAAACAGCCTTTTCAGTGGCTAACCCCTCCTACCTACCTCAAGCCAAAGCTCACTTGGCTATATCCACAGAGCAGTTGAAAGGAAGTCAACTGCAGCCAAGGAGAAAGCTGACATATCTGTTAGCCTGCGGGGCCTGTCCAGGTGGTTGGTCTGGTAGGTAACAGCCAGGTGTTGACAGGAGGCAGTACAAATAAAGAGGAGTTTATGTGTGTATGTGCTGCTTCTCTGTGGCAGTTTCTCAACAGGAAAAGATATAAATGAATAAATAAATATTTGCTAATGTAGCCAGGACATGATGAGTGTCAGAGCTATTCAATACACCTGCAGTTATGAGAAATGAGAACAAAGAGGAATCATAGCTCGTGTTACCAGCTGGGACAATTCATGATGAAAGCTAAAAGTGACTAGAGCAAACATTGCTACAATGCTCAGAGCATTACTGTCAGTGGATCACTACTTAGCAGTTATCTTTCGGGCCAAATTGGCACTGTTTAGTGGGTTTTAGGGATTGCTCTTGTCTTGGCATGACAGACACTGGAGTACAGTATCAGGTGGGTTAAGTGTCTTGTAGTATGAAGTGGGTTGGAGTGAGGATTGAACCACCAACCCTTTAGTTAGTAGTCCACTTGCTCCTGAGCCATCCTGAGCCATTGCTACCACAAGACGGACAATGTGGTATGGGGAAAGTCTAATATATTTATTTATTTGTTTTATATTGAATATTATATTATATATATTAATTATTTTATATTTTGTTTATTTATTGAATCTTTTATTTATACAGGAGCATCTCCTGAGACTCAGGGTCTCATTTACAAGAGAGACCTGTTTCATAAAAAGATCTGTTTCATAAATATTAAGTGGGTCATAAAGAACTATTGATATCTGCTGCCAGGACAAAATCTCCCATATATTACTATAAGCCACAGATAACATGTATTTCACATGGGCTGTCCAAAATTTGGCCACCAAGGATTTTATATTCATACTCTACTGACCTTGAATGGTGATACAAAATGCCATAGCAACACATCAGTTTTTGACGAATGACAGTTCCTGGGGGAAAATGGACCTTCAACAAGAGATGCATGTTGACTTACAGGTGTACCATACAACAAAACCCCAAAAAGCCATCCAACAGCCTGTCTGATCAAACAACAGTACAAATGGACAATGGTTTTACAATCTCCCCAAAACCATTCCGGGCAGTGTAAGGTCACTTCGAAAGCAAAGTAAATGAAATTCAATTGAAATGGCATCTCAAAGCTTTTTGGGTGATACTTGGTTGAAAACACTGCAACAAATGTAGAGCCCATTTTTTTGTGCTGGTGCCAATCTCTGTGGTGACCTTGCACTGGGAATAGAGCAATCTCATCAGGCACAAGATTTTTTCCTGAGCCTGTTTCCATTTGGTGGTTTTATGATCCCACCGGCACAGTTGCGAGCCACTGCAGCACAGAACAAACTGACTGCTGCTAATGTGATGCCTGTGATTGATGTCAAAACACCACTTCAAATATATTTCTATTTACACAAGCCAATCCATTCCAGCACTGACTACATCTAGGGTATTGTGGGCAGAATATTGACTTTATATCCGAATCACATACCCAAGACAATTTGAATTTGAATGTAATTGGGCAGAAGTAAATACCAGTTACCTCATTCCCCACACTGTTTTTAAATGTTAGCCATACTAATTCACAATAGGAGATGTAGATTTCTAAAATAGTGAAAAAATAGTGCTAAATGTACTAAAACCTGACCCTGTTATATGATGTAAAGGGGGGGGGGGGCTACAACTTTAAGCATTGTGTGTGTGAAGCCTATTGCAGCAACTATGGCCGTTGGGCGGGGTATATTTTGAACAGTGAATAACCATTCAATCTCACATTCATTCATTATAAGTACTAATTTGGACTGATTACTTCTCATAGCAAATGCATAATTTCTAACAGTGGGAGGAAACCAGAGAGAACCCTCGGTAACACAAGAACACATTCACTGAGCCCACAATCTTCTGTTTGCCGGGTTGCAACCACGTGACCCAAAATCCAGATGGGGTGGCAGGAAGTGCTTCATAATACTGCTTGATGGATAAGAAATTGTCTCAGAACCATTATATGGACCTGCATAGATTAGTTATTTACAAAAGATCACTAAAAACATGACCCGAATAGTTCACAGAAAGACGATTTAGCCACAATTGACAATTTCTACTCCGTGTTTAGGTGATCAATAGCCGACCTGCTACTCAACTAGTCAAAAGGCTTAAAAATGTACACGCTTACTACTTGTTTTGTGTGTGGATTGGTCACAAAACTGGGTCAAAAGAGACACTGAACAGTAAATTTGACACAACCGCTACATCTACATCTACAGCTGTATTAAAAATAATAGCAGTTAATCTGTAAACTTCAGAAAACATTTACTTCCAAATTCTGAAAGATTTTGTTCACTAATGTGTCCCACTGAAACAGAGCCATAGTGTCACAGGGCATTTACTATGAACCAGTCTAATGTAGTTTGGAAAGTCAGCTAAAAGCTTACAGCTGGACAGTAAAAAAACGCTGGGTAAGAGTATTTTATTTTAATTTTTTTATATATACTATACACATTTGTTAATACTCAATCTCACACTATAGAACTGTGATATGTTAAACAGCAGTCTTCTTTTATGACACACAAGGTGTCTCCGCTCCCCATAGACTTTCAGTGGAGAATAACAATCCTTGTCTGGTGCCGTTTTTCTGTGATTTGTCGAAGTAACTATCGATATAATTAATAGGTTTTTATTTTTCTCCCAATTCGATTGGTTGTGACGGTCGTAAACCACACGAAAGTTGGGCATTTAGATATCGTCTGCTTGACCCCCATCTCCTTTTTGTGGCAATGGCGTGATGTCAGCTGCAACCCAGCAATAGCCAGAAGTGCCACTGTGCCATTGTGCAGACCATATTGAAACAAAATCCAGTACAAATTCAGCATTATGCCCACATTTAGTTCTTTTAATAAAATATCTCAATCCACCTCTGCATGTGTAAAAAAAACAAAAAAAAACAGCAGGTGTACAAAACCCAGGGGGCCCTTGAGAAGAAACTAGCATAGGCACATAGCACCCCAAGTGGCTGTTCAAACGTGCACTTGTTCTAATAAGGCTGAGCAGCATCACAGTGGTCGGTCCTTAATGGAGCCCAGACTAAAAGGCATGATTTATGTAGAAATATAAATAGCTGTGTGCAGGAGTCTGTCTTTGGGGAGATTACATGTTGCGCTTGTTTTAAGGCAAATGTGACAGCAGTACAAACAGCAACTAGATGTCAACAGCTTCAATCCTGTGTTCAGATTATTTAAGATATTATTTAGTTATTAAAAATCTACTTTTTAAGCATATTACTGTCTTTGCAACATTTGGTGCACCGTGGCAGAGCAGTTAGCGCTTCAGACTGAAGTTTATCTGAGAAGAGTATGCTTGTCCGCGTGTGTAGCTGTGGTATACCCTTGTGTTATAAAAGCTATTGTAATACTAATGAAAGCCTGCTAAAACGAGTCTGTCATGTTTTTGATTCAGGGCTCTACTAGTTAAATCACGATTACACTTTAGTTAATGATTTGCTGCACAATTTGACTTTTAAAATAACTAGTATTTAATCATTTTGATGGTAATAGATCTATATACATGTGTGGAATGATCAGCTGAAATGATCTTGTAGCCTATTTATATGTATTAAAGTAAAGAAATGCTAACGAGAATGACAGTAAAGCAGTGACTAAGAAGCACCCACTAATGTAATGCCCACATATACACAGCAATCAGAGTTTTGGTGTTTAAATTGGTATGATTCATCCAATGCAAAGGATGCCCATGTTTCTGAATGTAGGCTACATGGTTAGTTGATGCTGAGTATTTCAATTGAATAAAAACCTACATAAATTACTATTTTAGTCTAATCTAACTGCATTATTTAGAGTCCAAACCAGTAACTTTCTAACACTTCTGTATTGTTTGCAGAGTATACTGGACGGTCTACTGCTGAAAGTGAATCACACGTTGGATCTTAATGTCAGACGACCTGAAATACAACAGTCTCACCTGCACTTACGCGTACAAAGCAAGTCTGTTTTGTGTTTATATGTGTTTATTTAATTAAGCCTTTACATATTATCTGTCCCTATAAATTGTGTTTGCTCATAGATTTTTAACCACACCCACAGTTATATTTTAATCAGTTTATCTATATTAATTAGTAATTGTGTAAATACAGTGCCAATGTATTGAAAGATTTATATACAAAAATTGCATTGTGTTTCTGATGTTATGTGTGAACAAATAATAAAAGAACTGCAATACCATGTATTTCAGTACATCTCAACAAAATCTGCAAAGCTTCAATTCCCTTTGATTGGTTTCTTCTTCTGCCTTTGGGTTGGCTCACTGGTGAAAATTAAAACAAAGTCCTTTTCATAAGCAGCCTCTGCATGGCAAGCTATGGAACTATAATTCAGGTCAGTCTACAGTCTTACAAAAGAGTAGAAAAATATAGATTTTACTATATCATACTCTAACTAGTAAATAAATAAACAGCGAAACCACCTCCACATTGCACTTAAATTAACACAAACGATGCACTGTAAATGTTAAATACAATGAAGTCAATCTAAGGCTCTAAAAGGTGATGGGTTGAGTGGGAAGTGTGTCTTGGTGAAAACCCGTTGAAAGAAAATAGATATGTTTATGTTATTCATTATCATTGTCTCTATTCCAAACAATTTACCACTTCTAACAACAACTAAAAACAGAAATCTAAGCTGGTTTCAAGCCCTAGAAATCTAGCTGAATTAGTTATGGCTAGTATTAAATGTGGCACAAGCAGTACACCATTAAATAATTCATTACTGCTGCTAGTGATATCTTGCTAGCTATAGTTAACTCTCTCATCATTTTAAAGCCGATAAGGAGAAGGGCCTTTTGTTAAAGACCTCTATTTGGTTGAACAATGGCATTTGTAACACAATGGGGTGCCAAGACAAAAATGCCCACATTAATTAAGTGTTTTTAATTACCTTCCATACTGTAACTTGTGTCGGCAAGACACTTCAAATTGTTACTTCTTCAGTCGGAGCCTGTAGCTTAAACAGTCTGGTTCATGACTGTGAGCGAAGATTGGTTATATAACGTGAGGCCCAACATTATATCAAGAGTCATATTGTTTTATAAAGAATTGCAACCAAAGGAGAGCAACTTATCCCCAGTGAAAATGTATGGATTTTTTAAATGCCAGTTCACTTTGTCAAAATGACTTATTAATAGAGTAGGTCACCTCGATGATGAAGACCATTTTCTAAACTGGGCTGAACTTGTGTTTCATTTCTCTGATTGGTTCCATATGCAGCCAACTGTGTTCAGATGCACATTATGTTTGCCTGTTTGTACGGCCCCCCGGCACTCTTGGTGTGGATTTTTTGACTAGCCTAGACTGCAATGGCTTTACATTATGTTGTTATTAAAATATACATGGTAGTAGTCTTTTGCATAAATTGTGTGCCAAATATAAAACATAACCATGATATCAATGCAGTCTTAGCCCACCACCCTGGTCTCTCACATTATGAGCTTGATCAAAGCGGCAGAGTATAGTCCCTTCACATTCATTAGGCCTTTCTTTCACGGGGGAACTGGGACAGGGACAAGTGCAGTTTGCCCTGTGGAATATTCATGGGCCTGAAGTCAATGCTCAGTGCTTGTCCTTGGGCAAGTCATCTCATGCCTTTTATGTGAACATACATTTAATAACTGGGGCTCCCGTCATTCCTCTTTAGCACACATGGTACATAGTGTATATAGATAACATGCAAATTATAAACCATCACGCACTTACCTTGTTACGGTGGAAGATATATTAGACTGTGTACACACGCCCGCATTTACAAGGTTGTGAATGTGAAGAAATATGAACCCCTTGAACCAAACCTAATGTTTCTTGTATACATAATTTGACATACTGTGGCATACATACAAGTGGCTGAATAAAATCTGAATGTGTAAAGTAATACTATGTACAATCCTAGAATTAGATATGCATATTGTTCATTTGACCTGCCACTCAAAGTTGCATAGTCAAAATATAGGTCACACTTTATTTTACATAGCCCTTAACTACATTGTATGTACCTCATGAAGTACAATGTAATACACTGTGTAACAAACTGTAATCATTACATTGTACATACAGAATGGTTAAGGTTAGGGTTAGGGTTAGGGTTAGGGTTAGGTACAATGTAGTTACATGTGATTACAGTTTGTTACACAGTTTTAAATTGTACTTAATGTGGTAGATACATTGTAGTTAAGGGCTATGTAAAAAAAAGAAATCCCCAAATATATGTTGTTGAGAAAAATACTATATTGCTTTATATGACCAAATAATGTTTAGGTTACAAATAGGGTGCAAGGCGGCATATAGGTTGGCCACTGTGTTAATATGGATTCTATGGGTTCTATGGGTTCTATGGGTAATTGGTGATTTTAAATGAATAGTAACTAAATGTGAAGACAAAAGGTTGTGAGTGTCTCTGGGTCAGCCCAATGACTAACTGGGAATTATCTGGGCCCATAGTTGCTGGGATAGGCTCCCATCACCCCATCACTCAGAAGAAGACTGAAATGGACGTGTAGGTTACTCAAAAATACATTTTATTGAATTCATTTGTATGCTTCTGGTTAAATTTAGTGAAGACATATACTAGATCAGAAGTGCAATATACTGTTAGCAGACTCATTGATCCATATCTTAATTACTAACCGCATTCCTCAAACAGAACAAATAGAGGTTAAACCCTAGATTTCACACAACCAAAACTCAGATCAGACATGAACTGGGTGATATACTGCTACTGATACTGTTACTGTTATATATACTGTGGTCAATTTTGTATTGATCATGTTGACAAATCCATGTTTAGGCTTGTGCGGGCTTTTTAACCACCATTGTGCTTTCTGGGTGTGTTTCTTGCAGCTTCCTCGTTTCCGTTTGAGCCGATTGGATGCAACGGTTCCAGCGAGCACACAGCAGATAGCATGTGACATTTATTCAGGGGCATGGCGGTGTGAAGGTTATCGGGGGAAATTTTTAGGCTTGTGCCATATCTGATGACTTTCTTTCCAGTAAGCCTTACATTTGAGTTGAAAGGCATGTTCCTTCTAGCTGGATATCAGATTGGGCCCACTTCATAAGACTGGCACATGGCTGTAGGGCTGGAGACAATGTACAGTGTGTCTACATGTAATACGGTTCTGCTATGATGGCTGATTTTAAGGTTTGGATAGGCTAATAATAATAGTGTTAAAATTGTTAAAAAAATATAAAATAAATAAAAATAAAAATAATGTTTGAGGTTTATAAAATTGTACATAGTTTTATAGTATACATTCTCCATTTTGTTTTCATCATTGTAGGCCTATACTGTGAACTGAGGATAATATAAATATTGCTTATCGATTAAGGAACACGTTTTAACCAATACCATACAAGACCATAACAAAATACTGTAATAACTTGTATCACACATACAGTTCATAATATATTACACTATTACTTCATTTTCAAAATAGACTTAGATGATTAAAATGCAAACAACATTATCATAAATACAGCAGTATCAAACTGCATTGGTGGTTTCAGTTTAAATTTACTGACATTAGCCCTCCTCATCTTACTGTGGGTACTCTTCTGATTCTCTGGCTTTTTCCCACTGTCCAACGTTATGCATGTGTTAGGGGAATTGGTCTAAATTGCCCTGAATTTAGATTGACTAATTGATTGTGAGAGTCAATGGTTTTCTGTCCCTGCAACTACAGTATAAAGCCTAATTTACTCTGAATCCGTTGTGTCTCCAGTATGTCTCGGCCACATTTTTTAATTTACACCAAGTACCTTGGATCTACAGCACGTCTCCAGCCAGAACTTTCGAGTAGTTAACTAAACACCAAACAGGTGGACTCGTCTGATCGTTAGAAGCGCTCCAAACTCCACCTGTTTCATTCTCTAAACTGGAGCATGTGCATGTGATTTTGTGTATATTAGGTGTAAGGCCCCATTTTTGCTGTTACAGGCTCCACCTGCGAACCCCAACAGAATAAGGTCTACTTATATCATTATCTGTTTTGTTTTAAAATGAAATGTAAGCTCAGTCTTTGTAATTGTTTTCTGCATTGTTTATTGTACATTGTATTGTTTTTATTGACTGAAAATAATATGTAATAAATAAGAAAAACTGAAGTTATGTAAACAATGCGTACAGTTGTTTGTGGAGCCTGACTGAAATTCTAGACCACTGTTTGTACCAAAGTACTTTATATAATGCAAAACACTTCATTTACCACACATAGCCATAAAACAGCTACAGAGTTCTACAGCCAGTGTGCAGAAAATCAATTTACTATATTCTGTTAAGAATGTATTCTCTTATAAACAGGCCCTACATGGAGTTTTGTTAAAGGTGTTTGATGAGCACAGCTGCACATCAGTGTTGCACAAAGGCCTTCATTAGATATGAATGTGGCACAGTGGTAGACCACCACTCTCTCTCTTCCACCACCTCTGTCCATGCTTTCACTCAACTAACTGTAGAAAAACAAATGAACAAAAAAAGGCCAATATTCAGCTGTCATATTTCAATTTATGTGATGACTGATTGGAGATGCAGGACAGAAATCTGTGGTTATGATGAGTATTTTACCTTGAACACAAAGGTGGGGATTTATAGATGCTAAATATGATGTACTTGATTGAGACTGAAATTGTACATTCTGTTTGGGTTTTTTACCCAAGAGCCATTTACAAAAACGAGTTACAAAAAATTTATAAAATACAGTTTTGTGACATGGAAGCATGGAGTCTCTAGAAATTGAGCAAAGCCGCTTTGGCCGGTTAGATATATTTACATTTCAATGTCTATAAGGGTGTGTGAAACTATTATAACTATGACAAATACGTGCCACAATAGCCACTTAGGTGATAGATAAATAAATAAAAATGCCAAGCCCTTAATATAATGTTTACTTGATGTTTGTTATGTCATTGAAAGAGATTACTCTGGAGCTCTTCCCTGAGGCAGACGGACAGAGACTCTCTACAGTACAGTCTGAAATAAAGCTGGGCTCTGCTCTGAGCCTTTTGGAAGGTCTTGGCTTCTTTGTGGCCAGCTTTAATCCAATTTGACTCACCTTCAAAGGTCAGGAAATAAAATGAAGTGCAATGTTTTATATGCTAATCTATAGACCGGTAACAATGAGGATTATCTCAAGATTTACACCAAGACCAAATCCTGATGGCAACTTTAGCAGATACTGTCAGTTTGATGAACGTTAAACTTTTCCACTGAGGATTTTGAACTCTTCTGTCAACTCTATGGAGCAGTGCCATTGTGCCTATTGGCAAAGGAGGAACAATCCTTCCAGAAAACTGCCAAGCTTGTTAATATATGATAAAAATATTTAAGTACCATTTGCAACATAGCAATTACGTCAATCATTAGATAGTCATTATTTGTGGTGGGACCAGAAAGATGCAGTGTTCAATATGTGAAAAAATATAAATAATCTGTGATATTATACATTGCTAGAGGCAGATTTGGAGAAGTTATTAGGTTACTACTATTATTTTGTATTTTGTAATCCAATACAAATAAACACAAGAGTTTATCATTTGAAAAATAACTGTCACTACCTATTTCCTTAACACTTGCACAGTACTGTACACACAAAAGGAAACGAGAATTTGAAATATTTAATCTAAGGGAGCTGTGATGTATTACCTGGGCTGTTCTTCCAGTACACTATGTTCTTTTGTGGGCTTTAAAAAGTTTTCGAGATAGAAAAAAAAAGTGTTCTATTACGCTGGGTTACTGGATGGATATGATTGTATTACATAAAAGGATTCTGTCAAACAAGAACAGGCTCTATGCCTTTATGTCTGTTTGTATCTCAATGTACAATTATGTGTCCCTATACTCCACATTTTATATATTTGATAATTGTGCAATGGCAAGAGATTCGTATAACTAATACTGAGCAAAAAAAAAGTTGTGAGATCGAGCCCTGTTCAGACCCAACACAATCTGAGTCTGAAGTCTGCATGTCCTCTCCGTGTTAATGTAGGTACTCCAGCTTCCTCTTGCCAACTTTTGTCCCTAGTGAAACGATGTGAAAGTAAATAACTGGTCTGTGAGCCAGTTCTAATGGGCCTAATAAGGATCACCTTCAGCAAAACAAAACTTGACTGTAGCTGCAGAGTATAGGCATAATGGCTGTGAACTATACAGTGTGTTGTTTGGGTGTCATTGGAGCTGGCAAAGGATGTCAGTGTTAATTAGTATCTGTTATATAGCAAGCAAGTTCACTGAGATGTAAAGTTGTATATGATACAAATTAGCTTAGGGTCACTTAAGGTAAGTATTATACATTTGAGTTATAACTATAGAAACTAGAACTTCCAACAAGGTCTTTTCACATACATATACAGATTATGCAAAGACCGTATATCTGCTTGGAGTCCATCTCAGGCAATGCCCAGTTAGTCACAGGGTTGATAAACACACAGATAGGATATCATTCATTGTCATATTTATTGACTAGGGGCCAATTTTCCTAACTCTCTTTGGACGGTGGGAAGCTGGAGTATGTGTAGAGAAGCCATGGTAACATACTACAATTTTGAGAAGAGAGGAAAATGAAAGAAAGGGGGAAAAAAACTGTGAGATAAGGCAAACATTTCCACCATTGGTTTCCATGGTGAGAACAGCTTTTTCTGTGGCACAAAAGAACCATTAGTCTGCTACAGGAGAGAGGCCCATTACTGAAGCCCACATTACAGTTCTACACATACAGTACATGACTAAAATATATAGAGAATTGAATAGAAGTATACACAATGGGATAAAAGGTTAAGGGTCCCCAGTCCCCAATATGCCACCTTGACTTGACTACTGAGCTTTATTTATTTTTCATTGTATTAAATGTTGTAATGCTGATTCCTCGTGTTACATTCTCCGTTATAGCTGTCTTGGTTTAGAGTGGAGTGCTCAACAGAAAAAGAGGGGGGGGGCTACAAAACAAAACACAGAGGGTCTCCCCAGCCTCAAACTAAATTATAACTAAGGCTAAGGGGATGTAGCGATGTGACATCAAGTTATTTGCTGGTGAAAGATGGAGGCATCAGGGGGGACAACGAGACCCAAGAGAGAACCCAAGTGATCTGCCTACTTCATAACACTAGGAAGGCAAAAACAAGGCTTTGAAGGTACGGTGGGCCATATAAACAAATGTGACAGCATCTGAAAAATAATTGGAATTGTGTTTGCGTTGTTTGCATTGGCTGTAGCAGTGAAGAAGGTGTGGCCAACAGAGGGAAAGAGAGCCTTAAATGGCCGTGCATATGAACCTCTTTTCAGCAGAGATAAAAACAACAACATAGAACAAAATAAATGTGATTTTATAAGATCACATACAGTTGCACAATAAAGTTTTAGACTGGAAGATTTCACCATCTGAAAAACTAAACAATATTTGTATTAACTTTTAATTATTAGCATCTACTTCGCAACCATGCATTTGGATTGAAATGGCAATTACTGCTAAATGGGTAAGAACTTATAAGGACCAATTATGGTCAAAGTTACAGTTACAGATTTAGAATTAGGTCTACATTCAAAGATTCTTATTGTATCTTATTATACTGTACTATTTTGGCAATTGTATTAATAGTTTTATTCTAGGGAAAGTAATGTTTATAAGCTGTTGATAAAAGTTAGGCAAGTTAAACAAGACAATTATTCTTTCACTATGTCCAGACATCTCCATACTTCTCGGCTCAGTTATATAGTGTGGGCTGTTTAAGATAAGATAATAACCCTGGGCTGTGTCTGCTGCCTGAATGTGTGCCAAGGAATAATTTAATGTTTTGTCCATTGTTTCAACATGCTGGATACATTTTAATACATATATTATTTGATAAGCTATAAGGGTCAGATTTGGACTGCAGCCTTTTGCAGGACAGAAATAGCCAGTGGTGGATTACACTATGGACAGGTCAAGAGGCTATTATCGAAACACATTTCAGTAATTTAGTTGAACAAGATAACTATGGAATAATCTAGGTCTAAACCATCTCTAAACCAGGACTAAACAGGGTCTACTTGAACTTAATTGAAAAGCAAAAGAGTTTAGAGTCTTATTTTTATGGTCAGAAGAAATTCTTTATACTTTTTGGTGTGTTCAGTATTACATCAGAAATAGTTTTTGCTGCTCAAAAATCCAACTGACTTTCAAACAAAATGTATTACAAACGAAATGCCCACCGTTGTTTAAGAGACTTAGACAAAAGTCACAGAGAAATCAGCCACATGCTCCACATTCACACTGTGGCAAAAACGAATGCATTCATTTAAACATGTCCGTCCTTTACTTTATCTAAGTCAGGTTCGCCCTGTGGAAAAATATGCTGCCCATGCATAGGACCCAAGAAAGACAAAGAGGTACATCTCGGGACAAATTTAACTAGGTCTCTGGTCTCAATATATATATACTGTAGCTTGGAAGCGCAATGGGGCATAGCGTTGGTACTGGAAGTTGTTGTGAGCAGAATATAGCATTAGCGTCCACATATAGGTCCGTTCTAATCACACCTCCCAGTCAGCTGCTTGAAGATGCAAGGTGCAAACTTTGAGTGGGATTATGATTTATTGGTGCTCGGGACATTAAGCACGCCACTGGTCTGGGCTGTAATCTAAATGAGTTGTACACTCTTAAAATTGCCATGGTGCCACTTTTGCCTGCCCCTATCTGCCCTTCTTTGATTAATGCCTTTTCATCATATGGTAATTTGTGTAAGTAAATTGTTTATCTTTTGAACCATTAACCTTTTTTATAGGATTTATTCCAGACACGTAGCTGTACATCTGTTGAACTACATGTTTTTTTTATCTCTTTTTTCTGGCAAAGGAGCTTTTAAGTCACAAAGCTGCAACATAATATGATGGATTGCATAGGATATTCAATCATTCATCTTCTTTAATTGCTGTTAGAGGTAGCATTGCTTAGCAACTATGGGCTTTAGATGGGGCACACCCTGTACAATTGCCAGTTAGTCGTAGTATGACTCAATACTCTTAGTAGGAAGAAGATAATGAAATAATTGATAAACCGTTGACAGAATTTCAAAGACTGGAAATTGTTGTATAAAGATATGAGAAGACATAAACAGAGGTCGACCTACTCTATGGGTATGTATGTCCAAGTAGAAAGGTGTAAAACTATGAATAAAATGCCAGAAATACTGAATTAATAAAAGTTATGTAAGGCAGTAACAGCAGTTAAAATGAAATGCCATATAGCTACTGAAGCGAGACAGCCCTGTGTCACATTGCAAAAGTGTGACAGTGAAATCAAGTCTATGAGATGCACCAGGACAATTATGAAGAAAAAAGACAAATATGGAAATGAAGTAATAGATAAGAGAAAAGGGACAGAGGCGGGCAGACCAATCTTAAAACAATCATAATGACTGCCAACACTAAAAGATTTCCATAATACTTCACAGCATGTCAGAAAAATGAAACAGTGCTGAAAATGTAAAATATTCATGTAAAAAGGCACAGAAAACCCAAGTAAAATGCTAAGTGCAAAGCAGAGGAAAAGCGATCAGTGATCATTACAGGCAGCATTCAAAATATGAATATGCCAAAATTGAAAGTAAGATAATTATTCATCAGGGGTGTAAACACATTTTCGTCCCTAGTAATTTTAAATATTTTTTTTTTTCTTTATCAAAATGACCACATCGAGTGCACTTCTCACTTTTAAATGGCAATAAATAACTTTAATTTTGAAATGTGTTTGAATACTGTTATTGGTGATTTGAACCGCAGCACCTCCTGTCCTTTCAAAATCCCCTGTGTAATTATAAAAACAAAGAAATTACATTTCTTGGGAAAAAATGTCAGTTTTTATTTGCTTAATATAATGGATCCATCCTGGTTTAAAAAAGTAAGCCTTAACACACTGACATTTGAAATAAATAATGCAAAAAAAAAAAAAAAAATGGCTGACAACAGAACCACTGACAGACAAACGGTTCACCATTGAGAAGAAGCCTTTTGTTAATACCCCAGTGTGTCTTTTGTGTGACTACTCCTCAACTTTGGTATCAATTAAAACCCCAAGGAACAATATGAGTTGTGATCAGAAATGATTACCTGCTGCAGCAACTGCATGTCTGCGCTTTTATGTTATTTAATTACTGCAAACTACTGTCGTTTAAAGCTCAGTATGAATCTCCGCTGTTGTGACACTGATTCAGATGGACACTTTTGACAGGACTGATGTTATTGTTTTAACGACTGTGGCCAGTAATTGGATTGTTTTCCAACTCTTTGAAGTGCAGCAATTGAATAAGCACAGGATAACCGGGGGTGCTGAGGGAAAACGGACAGAGAAATCTAAGAAAACGTCATTCATCATAAAGAACTTTACCCTATTTGTGTCTTTGAACACACCAGAGTAGTTCGAGCTAGTGTGCGGTCATTTTCACGCCATGCAGTCTGGCTCTCAAAAACGTCCACTTTCAAAGAAATAATGAGTGGATACGAGATGTTGCGAGAAGCTGAAGTAAAATGTATTTTATGGGCACATGTCAACAACACGCGCCTTTTGGCTCTTTGAGTGGAACGTGAACAATAGATTTTTAAGCTGCTGAGATGCCTTGTTTTAATGTGTCTGTTTGTACTGCAGTTGTTCATCAACGGGCTAGTCTTCTACCAGAGGAAATCACCTGCCTCCATCTAACCCAATACTCTGCACCCTCTTCTCTCACACCAGCTATCTTCATGTCATCTTCCACAAATCTATACATCTAATCTTTGGACTTCCTCTAGGCCTCCTGTCTGATAGCTCTAACCTCAGCATATTTGTATTGATTTGCAATTTATTATCTATAAATTACACCCAAACATTGCATTTTGGACACATCTGACTTCATCTCTAAAATATCTAATATGAGCTATTTCCTCATTCACATGGATGAAGAAATAGCTAATACCTAATTCCTAAACCTGTGACAGCCAAACACACACATTAACCTCCTCCAGCTATCCAGGACACATCTATAGCATATAGCACATATATATATATATATATATATGTCCTAGGAGTGGCTCCCCCTATCCTGTGGTTCTCCCTAAGGTTTCCCATAAGTGTTTTTATTTTATTTTTTCTGACCGCGATGGAGGGTCTAAGGACAGGGGACGTCCTGAGACAGTTCTCTTGTTTGTGTGTTTATTGATTGTCTATTTACTTTGTTTATTGTTTGCAATGACCTTGTTTATTGTTTACACACATCTCTTTCTGTGAAGCCCTCTGATGCAATTTTGTTGTGATATAGGGTTATACAAATAAAACTGAATTGAAGTGATCACTAGGGGTGGGAAATGACAGTGAGCAGAGCATAAATGAATGCACTGTAGCATGATTTACCTATCCCTATGCAAAACACTGTACATGCTAAAACTCAGAAAAACTGCCAATAAAATCACCGCTCAGATCTTGATCAAGAGACCAATAACTAGAAATAAAGTAATTAACAGTCAATTTGATTTATTGCCTCAGTTGTACACCTGCTTGTACATACTTCAATCTGCGCTAGACACCTGGTAGTGCGCTGTACCTATGATTAGGAGCAGGGATATTATTTAATAGTGTGTGAAGCAGCACTGTGTTAGTGTTAGTAGAGATTAAGAACTGATCTGCATATCGTTCGGAATGTGGACTAGATTTAGTTCTTTAATTTATGAATTTATTCACAATAGTTCTTTGAGTGACAGACATTTGTCGATGGTCAAATGACTTTCATTTAGTTTATGACATGATAACTGATACTCTAAAGTCAGTGTTTGTATATTATTATAATATTATTTAAGCTACTGGCACAACCAGACAAAAACAAGAGCTCCAGGGTAACCTTAAGTACTAGAAATGAAAGAACAAATCTAAAATGCTATGTTTAACAGATGCAAGATTTATAAATAAAAAGAGATATACCTGTTTGTGAGGTGGTGATGTTGATGACCACTGTCCCTCTGGGGGTAGGACTGAAGTCAGACACTCCATTCTGACTCTCCACAGTGAAGCTATAGTTGGAGTCTGGCTGCAGATCGGTGACTAGCACAGTGGTGGATGAGAGGCCGAATTGTCTGGGGATAAAGTGAACACTGCCACCGCATGGGGAGCACTTCCTGCCATCCCCTGAGCACTTCCTGCAGTGGAGGCTGTAGGTGATGTCCCCTCGTCCTCCAGTGTCCCGGGGTGGAGACCACTCCAAGGTCACACACGTCTCATTCACAGTAGAGATAGGGTTTTCAGGGGCAGAGGGAGGGCCTGAGGTTGAAAAATGTACACAATTTTGCACAAATTATAAAATGAACATTGTGCATCTCACTTATGTTGGATGGTGTTTCAATACTCCTCTATGTATATTTTCAGAGGCTTAATCCCAGTGTCCACTGTTTTTTTGATTGTGGTTGAAGTGGCTGTAAGTATGTGTATAGATATTGTGAAGAAAAAGACCTTGCCTTTAATCATTTAATATATCTTTTATCTGAGTTAAGATTTACATAGTGTACATTATCGTCTAAACACAGTAATTTTATAAATACGAGAACCATTTAAATGACTGTAGGTTTCAAGGTACGGTAAACTCCAGAAGAAAATTAATTAATTATAGGCTCTCGTGATTAGTACACTCTCTGTATCAAAACGTGATGAATTATTTATATGATCACTTCAAACATGAAGTGAAAATTAAGTGAAAATGTCTCATGTATGTAAATATGCGTTGCGTCCGTTCTCACAGGATAGTGGCAGGAGATTATTTTTTTGTACATTGTGGGAGAAGAAAGTGTGTTCTGTCACCTAGCGCTAATACATATGGTGTTCCTGCAAATTCCAAACATGTAATCTGATGGTGGTAAGCTACTTGCGCTGGGGCAGTCTGACAGAAGCGTGGCTGCCAGCCCCTCTGACCACCAACAATCACCAATAACACAACCACATTCTTACATACATCTACTGGGTGTATTCCTGCTTTAGTGGCAGAATAGTGTTAAATATTATATTCCGGAAGGATAGTCTGGTAACCAACAAACCCCAACACATGTCATGTATGTCATTATGATGCCCTGGTCTATAGGAGCAGCTCATATAGAAAAGCGCTGATTATGGCTGGTCCCTGGCTGCATGCTGCAGTGCAGGTATCTTTGCAGTATGGAAATGAGTCAGTGGATGCCCATTAAGCCTGACATGTCATCAGGTCCGGGCTGAACCAGAGCCCCAGGGGGGCCTGGCAGAGCCTGCAGCTTTCCTGATTAGCCTTCCCAGTGGCACAGCCCCCCAGAAGAATAGAAGAGCTGGGGTTTCTGGCCATGGCGGTGGGGGGAAATTGAGGCTGTCACTCCTATATCTGTTGAATAGGGGTTCTCTGATCCTACTAATTCACTCCTTTTTCCCATACACCAGGCCACACTTAACTGTCCATCATAATCACCAGTGATTGGCCCTTTATGACTGGGATTATTCCACTGATAGTCTACCATTTCCCCCACTGTTCTAGGTCTTCAGGCTCATTTCCTTTGTCTGCTGATGACTAATTCTTTCACCATTCTTATTTTAGCCATACTGAGTGAGCCCATATATATTCGGATGGCACTCTTTTTTCCAGTTGATAACACCTGTCACATCTCACCTGCTCCCACGATTAATGAGTGTAATCTACCATAATCTGATAATGGCTTTGGTCTCTCTCTCTGTGTGTGTGTGTGTGTGCAGTACTGAAGGGTGCACTGCAGTATTCTGTATTCTCCGCTACACCATATCTTTGGTAATCCATCTACTTCCAACTCCTTCTTCATCCTCCCCTGTTCTCTCTTACACCATATTGAGCCAGTAAAACCCAGAGTACAGTGGGGGATAATTCTTAAATGAAATATGATCCAGTGAAGTTGTGGCCTTTTATTACTTTTATGACCAATCAATACACTACAGTCAAATCAAACCTATAGAATGAACAAGAATTGCAATATGTATGTCTGATTTTCTTTAACACGTTGTTATAACTTACGTGTACAGGCCATAGAGCGCGGGTCACTCTCGGCTCGGTGGAAGCCCCTCTCACAGGTGCACTCGACCGCTTGTTCTTGTGGGGACGAGCTGTGAGGAGGACACTTGGTGCAGTAGGCATCTGTAGCTGAAGCCTTGTACGTCCCAGGTCTGCACGCTGGAAGGAAAGATGGAAGAAAAGGTTAGCATCAAGACAATAGACAGGTAATTTGATTCTCATTGTTCATTAGTAAAATAGACATTGCAAAGACTCTTTAAACTGCAATATGGTATTTAGTGTGATAAGAGGTTATGTTATAATCAATGGTCAATTATTGCAATATTCTTAAATTGTAAATGTTTTTGTGATATTGCATGGTCCTAAAATGCTGATTAACATAGACACTATCTTGGTATCAGCATTCAAGTATAGAGTGAACTGTATCCCACTGTATCATGAATCCCCCAATCAATTGCGCCATCACAATGTTATGACAGCTTGAGAATGATAATACTGATGATCTCATATGTTGTTACCTTGACCTGCTAATGAACAGGAGAGTATACAACCAAGCAAAGTCAAAAAACACAAACAACAACCGCCTAGAGTTTGATATAAAGTGGGTACAACAGATACTGGTAGGTCATAAGTTTGTGTCACGCAGCACCGATGGCAAAGAGAAAGAAAAAAACACAGTGTGATGTAATGTAATGTGACATTAGGGCTATGTGAGAGCCTTGTACAACAGATATTACCACAGGCTCAGGCCAAACAATAACACAGCTCTTATATAAACACTAAATCTTTGTGGAAAACTAAAATACACAGTCGCAGCAACAGTCCCAATAACATAATATGACTACCGCCACGCTTGTTACACTGGTTGCATATTAGTCATTATGTAGAGTCATAAAACTAGGGGAGGCAAATCTGTGCTACTGCTCAAAAGCACGGCGCCGAAATGGATAGGGGACTTGACTGATTTCCCTTTTGCATTCCTGGCAGTAAAATGCAATCCCGACTTCCCCTTTGGTAATCTGAATATAGATTATGCATGTATTTATTTATACATTCATAGGACTGCTATATCCCCATTCTCATAAGCTTTTTCCTGCTACAAAACAGTAAATGGTATTATAGTGTACAAAATCCCATGTAAGGAAAATCAGGGTCGCTCAAATAGAATTGAATAGTGTGTGTCTGGGTGTGTCTGAATGGCTTGGATCAATGATGCGATAGGATCCGCCAGGTGTTGATTGCCTGTTCGTGTGTCGAGCCCTCGTGTGCACAAAGGTGTTAAGTATGCAGTGATTGTGTGTGTTTGCGTGTGCGTTTGTCTGTTGATTGCTTGCACCGGAGCTGAAGGTCATGGATTTAATCAAGCCGTACGTCACTCGGCCCAGAAAGGCTGTAAATTATCACACTAACACACATACACAGGCACACATAAATTCAAGGCAGCGGTTAACCCACGAATAGAGCAATGGAAAAGTGGCCTAAAAGTAGAGTGATTTCTCACGATGGAGGTAACTTCTTCCACCTGGTTGCTGCCGTGCTCACTTCGTGTACAGACAGTATTTTTAGGCAAATCATTCATCATCGGGGAGCAAAGTCCACTAGCACAATCCCCAAAAGACCCCGAAGAACAGTGGGATAGAGGGGTATATGTGTGTGGAAAGAGTAGAAGAAGAAAAAAAACGAAAAGCAAAGCGAGTGATAATTCTCCAAGGGTTACCGCTCTCTCCTTCCTGCCGGCTTTAGCGTAATGGGTGCCTATGTGTCTAATGCCATGTGTGTGCACTTTGTTGGCGAGGATGTAGGAGCAGCTTTCCCTCTGGGGTTCTTTCATCCAGGGCATCCAGGCTCAAGGGAAAGGCTGGTCACAGAAGGCACAAAGGAGCCCACTGCTCAAAGATGGACAGCGGACTCCATGCCAGGCCTGGCGCGCACACCACTGCCCTTCAAAAACCTTGGTTCCACCGCTTCAGCAGCAGCTTCCTCCTCCAACTCATTTTCACTCTACTTTTTTTTCCTTTGCTTCCTCCAATTTTACTTGCTGCCTGCTTTTTTCTCAAGCTACTCCCAGTCTATACCTCATGGGAACCGGTTACTTGACTGGATTCCCTTATGATTAATGATTTTGCACAGATATGAAAAAGGGGCGAGGTAGCGTAGGCAGGAAGATGGTGCTCAGATAAACATGCCCAGACACAAAGGAGAGAGAGGAGAAAGTTAAGTACAAAAAAAGAGTGAGTTGGAAAACTAACCCCGACAATTGCATTATTCTCAAAGTGTGAGTGTTAGCATGTTAGCGTGTGTGTGTGTACATGTTCATACTAAATACAAAGAGTGCCCTCAGATCTGATGTCTTATTAAATATTCATCCTGTCACCAGAGAGAGTGTATTTGTGCCAATCGATAGCTCTTAGATATGATATAGTACTGCTGCTCCAGACACACTGATTGAGACGGGAACTCTGAAAAAAAACTGACTTAGAACACATTCAAATAAGAATAATATAATGTATTCACATAAGTGTTATTTACTTACTTACCAACTGCAATGAACCATTTCACACGTCTAATATAAGACTATAAACATTTTTATAACTCGCATAAGGCCTGAGTGATGTGAAAATTGCTGCCATGGAAACCCTACCATTTTTCATAAAACACTATTATATTTATATAAACAAAACTAAGAAAGTACCATAATTTGCACAGCTGTAAACTATGAGTTATGAATCAATTAACAAAATTAATAATTCATAGTATTTTTACTGATAAAGACTACCAATGTATTAGCTAATGACTGTAACATTTACATAATATGCAGTCATTACTGAGTGTCAAATAAGACAAAAATGTTTGATTTATCAGCAATGATACATAATAGGCCTGCATATGATGTGAAATACCACATGTGAGTCCTAGTGGAGATGGACACGTGTGCAGAGTAAGGGACTGAAGACAGATTGAAATGCAAGGTCTAAAGGAGGCCTCTATCTTGTGTTAAGTGTTTGGCGGGATCTAGCGAGTGTTTGTGTGTGTTCTTTTTGAGAGGGAAGTTGTGTAAAGCTTGCTGGCCCATGGGAGATGAACGCTCACCATGGCAACGGGCTTTCAGGATGGAGCCCTTCTTGTAGGCTAGCCCTGGAGTGCCACCAGAGCAGCCTGTGTGCAGAGGTTTGTTGAGACCAAGCTACTTAAAAATTGATACATCAAGCGTCAGTGGAGAAATGTGACGAGATTGGATGTGACGTGCTCGAAGGCCACCGGGGTTGAATCTGGCCGTGTGTTTGTGCTCGTGTGTACATGTCCGTGAAACATGCTCTTGGTCGAATTGACATGTTTTCATGCTAAACAAATGACGAGACAAAGGCAACAGTGTATCCCAGTATTCTGAGGAAAATCATACAATTATGGGAAAAATACAATTTCTTTTTGCAAATTGCATATACTATAGACATTATTTATTTTAATGTGTAAATTATTTTTCTTGTGAGCTTTCCATCTCTCAAGCAGTTTGCAGTTTTGTCAAATTCACTGGAAAAATATCAAGAAATTGTGATCATTGGTGATGCCAAAAGATACTATTTAATTACTTCAGCAGACATTCTAATTGAGTGTTTTTGAAGAACGAATAGCTTGTGAAAAGCTTGAAGGTAATTAGGATGAAAATCTTTGTTGTAAATAGGTGTTGATGAAGCGCATAGTAGAAAAGATTATGTGGCTGAATGACTAAAGTTGTTGATGAATCAGCCAAGCAGCAGTCACATACAAATGTACTATGACAATGTCTTTACAAATGCAGTTAATCTATAGTAGAAAAAACACACAGATAAAGATTATATTAACAGTGACAATAACTATTCTTCATTATCTTATCTTTCTGTGTTCATTTGCGGGTCCAATTTATATCTAATCTAAACAATACAATACTATTTTATCATAAAGAAAACACAAAATATGTAGAATGTGCAGTTAAATGTGCACTAAAAATATATATATCCTAATTATATCTATATATCTATATATCTAAATATAGTTTTTTTTAAATTACACACACGACTCTAGAACAGTAGTTTCAAAATGATGCGTCAGACCAAAAGTAGAACCAATTATCTCTCAACATTGTAGTGGTGATTAAAATGATTTTCCTTTTCCAGTCAAGACATAGTTACCATATAATATTCCGCAACAATGCCTTGTTGAAAGTCAAAGCCCGATTTAGGATCACTGAGATAGAGGCAACATTAGCTCAGATAACCACTTGTTACATCAAGTTAAATGGTTCCATTGATATTGAGAATGGCAATCCATAAAGAAAACAACCTTAAAGTTAATGGCTTTTTGGGTATTTATTTTGTTCAGTCAAACACTGTCACTGTCATGTGGTTACATCTCCGACATGAGATATGTGATCGATAGCTCACAATAGTCCCTTAGTGTATTTATGGCATACATCTACGGCATCTCCGCCTCGGTCTCCCAGGGTCAAAGCAGATATGAAATGTTTTTTGGAGATGTCCACTACCTGAAGCACATGACTGACTCTTTCTGATCTACTGACTGTCCTCTAGATACCAACCAATTACTGAGAGCATCCAGGGGGAACTAAGGGATGAAGCCCCCATTCATCCGCTCCATATCTGTCTGTATGTTGATGTTTTTTTTATACATTGCTGTCTCTCCTCTCTCCCTTCCGTCTAATGCCATCTCCATTGCACTCTTCCTGTATTTATGTCTCGCTCTATCTGTGCGTCTTATTTCCCAGCGGGCTGTCTGTCATATGTTGACCCTGACCTTCTCACAAGCTCCTGCACAAATATTTACTCTCACTCTGACAGCCGCGCACACACCACACACAAAAACACGCTGAAGAGGGCGGTGTCATATGTGGCGCAATTAAACCCAACACTCACATCATTGTAGGGGTAACCAAAGTTGATGGTGCACTAATGTTGAGCAGTAGTGATTATCCGTGGGTCTAAAAACACATTAAATAGATACCAGGTGTGTGTCTGTGCCAGTGGGGTCAGGGGCGAGGGATGGAGGAGGCTGGAAAAATGGGAGGGAAAGAAGAGCATGACAGGCCTGTGGATAGAGTCTGCTGGGAGTTAGGTTCACACTCTGAATTCCATATTCTTGTCTGTCTGTTGTGCTATTGATATAAAAGGTCCAGCTCTGAGATGTGTGAGCTGAAAAGGGCCCTATCTACTTAGTTATGGCAACATACTTTTTTCCAGCACCTGAGAGGGTCAGTGCCTCAGCATATAAGATCACTCATAGACATAAATTAAAGAAAATACCACTTTGGATATGGCAGAAAGATCAGAAAGTTAAGTTAGTGTTATATGCACTGACTAAACATTACTTTAGCTGTGGTAAAATGTAAAGTGTTTTTAAAGTAATGTTTTTGTAGCTATGGCAACTATTCTATGATTTGGGAGACATGGCTATTTTCACAGACGTTGAACTCTTAGTACACCCTTCAATTCTCAGTCTCTAAGTTGACTTATTTGATAAAACTCAAGCCACAGTTTAAACATACATCTCATGTTCTTAAATGTATTCATACGCACGCGCCACAGTGGTAAACATGGCCACATTGGTCTGCCCCGTGAGCGGTCGGTGAGTGGTCTGTAGGGGGAGCGGAGCAGAGCGTTATTTTCAGTTCATCACTCTCAATAATTCATTCTCTGAAGCAGAGAAGGAAAAGAAAAGCCACGTGCCTTTTTACTCTGTGTCACTCCTCCTTCTATCTCTGTAGCACACACACACAGTAGCTGTCTGTTACACAAACATGCAGATATAGCTGTCAAGTGGGAGGCCGGATTCTCACTGACTGGGGTTTGTGGGTGGGCAGCCGGCAACTTTGTCAGTCAACCTCAGAGCAAACTGAGCAGCAGCAAAGGAAAAAAATCCTCCAGTGTCATTCTTATTCACAAGAGGTAACGGAAACTTCCATCAACCAGTGGTTAAACTAACAAATGTTAAAGCAGTAAACCTATACGTAAGCATGTTCTGTCAGCAGGATATTTGAGTGCACTTTTTCTATGCATTGTACATTAGAAAGGGTACAATAGGTGTAGAAACTAAAAAAACTCAAGAACTTACATTTTTGCATTATGGTCACTGTGACAAACTATTCAGGAGTTAATATCTAGTTAGCCCGCCATCCAAATAGGTTAGTAGGCAAATGTGTTTTGACCTAAAATGAAAATATTCCTGTATTTGGTTGGTTTCATGCGTCCTCGTGTGCCATAAACCATCACTTATCTTGTTGTAAATAAAGTGTGCTAAAAATAACCCTTGAGCTCACACCTGCTCCCATTCACTGTCGTCAGGTAGTATGTTTTTACAAGACCCATTCAATATGGACACTGTTGTATTTGTTGTAAACATAATTGTGCAATAAGTGAAAAGAGATAATGCAAAATTGTATATTTCAAGTGCATGCATTGGACCTATGTTGCAATGGTAATATAAAAGTGCCCAAACTGCCCATTTTTAAATTTCATGTTATACCTATTGAGCCACAAATTTTCTTTAGCCCCATCTTGCAATGGTGAGAAAAAAAATCCTGTTTCGGATCCACATATAATTTTTAAGTTAATAAAATCCAATCATTACTGTTCTTGCCCACACACTATAGCACAAAGTAATTCATAATATACAATGCATATTTTCATGAACACATTGTCTGAAAACTCTTTGTTGCTGATCTGTGAATGTATTACCAATTTTGGAGCCATCTCCTTTATGACATATCAGTAATCTGAGTGCAGCTGGTGTAAACAGCCATATTACTGAAACCGAAACTTAATCTGTCACATCTCTCATTAGTTCTTTGTTCTTCCCTGAGCTGTATTTTGAATTTCCTCAATGGCTTTTTCCTCTTTTTCACAATAGTGCAGCTGTACTCATTTGAAAAGCACCGACAAATTGGACTGCGACCACATCTGTATGATATATTTCGAGCTGAGCAATAATGCATGTGTGTGTGGACAGGCCCCCAATCAGAGTCTGACAGGCTGCCTGTACATCTGGAAGCTATCCATAGAAGAAGAAGAAGAAGAAGAAGAAGAAGAAGGGAGTGAACTATAGAGGAGGGGAAAGGGTCAATGGCTGCTTTCCTGTTCACTAGGCTTCCTGTTGAGTATGCCTGCCTATGCATACAAAAGCCTTTCTGGAGACCCTTAAATAGAGCAATCTTAAGCTGACTTTGACTGGGGAAAAAGTGAAAAAGTTTCCCAAGAGTGTATGCGTGTTTATCCCTGAGTGGAACTGCACTAGCATATGGAGCACAGCCAATTAATAGCAACTGTACCCCAAGGACTGCCTGCACTCCAGCCCTCACTCTCCTGACTGGTCTCTGCGGGGAATATTGCTATATACAGACATGAAGAGTTGAAATGTGCATTAACAGTTACCCAGTCCTTGGCCTGTTTTTCCTTTTTGTCTTTTAAAGCTCGACTACTAGATGTTATTTTGTTCTCATGGTCAAAAGCAGCAGTGGGCTGGCACCGGCACAGAAAGTATAGCAGGTCATTCAAGGACTGAAAGGTTGATGGTTCAATTTCCATTCCCCCTGTATATAATACCATCTGTCCTTGGACAAGACACAATCCACCTTGTGTATATATAAATGTGTAAGAGCATAGTCTTTCAGTTGTAGCTGGAGACACTGTGATGTAAATATTGGACTTATTGTAAAGAACTTTGGTTGAAAGGTGCTATACAAACTCAGTGTATTATGCTCCCCTGGACCAATCTGTCTCAACTCCGTTTTCAAAATACTAAACAAAGCATCCGACTGAATCAAAGTTGGGAGTGTACCTTCAGCCATTAAGTTTAGCCATTAACCTGCAGCCATGTTGACTACGTCCAGTCCTTCCCTTCCACAACCATACCTCATGCATGTGTGTATTTCAAGGCTTTGCGGACACCATCTTGGCAGTTAGGCGTGTTTTTCTGGCAAGTCAGCTTATGTCTGGCAGGTGATCGGCAATGCCAGTGGGAGCGGTGCTTGGAGGCTTTGTGTGAACAGACATTATCTGGGTCAGTGCTGTGTGGGTATGTAGAAAAGGGACTATGCGCCATGTCGAGGGTTTAAGCCTTTTGCCATTTTGTGTGTCTTTTATTCCACCACAATGGGACGGAAGATGAAGGCATGGAATTCGTGGTGCGAACATGTGAGAGAATTGAGATAAGGGCAAATGAAAAAGAAAAGTTTGTCCGTCATTATCCACATAAATGAGAAGTGAGGTAGACAAAAAGAGCCAGGCCAAAAGTCAAGAAGGAAACACTATTGGTCAATATATCACGTTGGTTCTTTTAAACCGTAGTCTCTTTATAGACACATGCTATTATATGGGCTCGGATACTGAAATGCAGTTTTATATATAGGTGGAAAAAAAGAACATAGACATAAGTAATTTGACCTACATAATTTGTTACCATGTGCAATATAAATTGATATATATACACAGAGCTTACCATGGCTTGCCCTGGTGTTGTGGGTTCAAATACGGACCAAAACAATTTGCAGAATGCCCCCCCCCCCTAAAGCTGAGCTAAACAGAGCTCACCAGAGTGCTCATCAAAGTAGTAGTAGGTATAGCTTTCTTTGTAGGGCACTTAGTATTTGTTCTACTGACCCAAGTACCACACCACTCCAACGATGCAACACTTCCTCCATTTGTCCTTTAAAAACATCTGATTGTTGGCAATAGCTCACCCCTTTGCCATCTGAAACTCAGGCAGCTTAACACCCTAATGCCTTGTGCTCATTCACCTCTTGTACTGTACATCCACAAAGCCCTTGACTGGCTGTCTAAATCCTGCCTACCATCACCTCTCAGGCTCCCTCAGCTGCCACGAGGAGAAGAGGCTGTGAATGTGAACGTGCAGCAGGGAGCCCTTGACCTTCACAAGTCTGGATGTGATCAACATAAAAATACTCGCTTTAGCCACTATCTCCGCTGACTGTAGTTTACACTGTAAAATGTAACAGGTTACTAAAATCAAGCAAACTGACTGCCTTTAAAATTTCAACTTAAACTTCAAAGTTATAGTTACACAATATTTTTTTCTGAATCGATTTTTAAAGATTTTGAGTTTTTTTGTATCGTTGGCATTTATAATAATAATAATAATGCATTAGTTTTATACAGCGCTTTTCTCAAGACTCAAAGACGCTTTACATTACATTATTCATTCACTCCACAGTCACACCCAGTGGTGGTAAGCTACTTGTGTAGCCACAACCAGTCTGCGCCTACA
>JAVQKC010197282.1:0-44392 GCA_036025475.1 Philypnodon macrostomus | reverse complement strand
ATAACAATATGGTAGAAAATTACATTGGAAACAAATTACAAAGTTTACATTTGTGAACGCACACATATTGAAATGGATTTGTCTGCCTTTTGCGATATGTATAATTGAGTAATTAACCGCAATTAACAGAACACAAAACTAATATAGTACAATCAGGAAAAACAAAACTCCATTTGATTTGATATCTGAAGCTGACCATCAGTTTTCCGCTATGCTTATGAGTGGTACTCCAAACTTAGTACTGTGGCTTCCATGGAATTCCCATATGCAAAGCACCTGTACACTACAATCAAGATCTGTTACAGCGGCCACTGAAAAATGGATAACGACAGTCGAGGAAATACAGCTGCCACAGGTAGGTTCCCCCTGGGCTCACTTACTTTCCGACCACAGACACCAACAATTACTGACCATAGAGCTCTCTCATGCATTTGCATTCATGAAACTGACACATGTACAGCTGTTTCCAGTGATGCACCACTGCACTATGAGAACTATACATAGAAATGTACCTTAAGTCAACATGATGCTGTGACCCTCCTAAAAGTACCACTTGTAAAACTGCAGCAGCACAAAAGGATAGTTGTTATGTACGCTAATCAATACAGCCTGGTCCATTTTTTCTAACCCCAACCAATGCACACACAACTCCTCCATGGCACTTGATTGACTGTGCAGTGATCCTTTTAAGATCTGTAGTCAAGTTCATAATACACAGGCGTACATAGACAATAGTAAATTGCCTTTGGGGGGTCACCAAAGTAAATAATCTACCTGCAGTGATTCACATTTTGGATGATGTAGCACAAGTTGTATGCCACATATCCTTTCCACAACTCTCACCATGTATCTTGGCTTGGAACTGGCACAAAATGTGGCTGGATTATTTATTGACAATAGTTCAGATGCAGATTTCCGAAATAGGTCTAATCCTTGTTTTTTGAGATGCAGTCATAATCTGCATATGTAGCTTCTATAGTCCCTATTAAGACAGACAGCTGCTGATAAAGTATAGTTAGCTTAACCAAAATTGTTTTTATTCTCTCTTATTTCTAGCTAGTAGCCCAAGAGCCTGTGAGGATGGTGGTCTCTCTGTTGTGACTGCCAGTGAAAAGACACACACTGACTGGGCCCTGTTTGTGGTAATGAGACACACAGATCACTGCTGCTCTGTTTGTACAAGCCCCCTAAACACTGAGCATGATTCAGACTTATTCTCCCACACACTCCATTTACACTTCTGCTTCATTGAGGTAATATTAATTTCTCAAGTATCCAAGCACTGATAGTTTATTCAGCATTTTATGTAATGTAGAGCAATAGCCCTCTGCCCTAAATCAAGCCATGTGAAGTAAAAATAAACTTTTGTATAGACACATGCAAAAAGAGGATGTTGTGTGTTTAAATATAACTTCAGATAAGTATAGGTACATTTTCTAAAAGTTCATCCATGACACGCTGTCCACTGTCATCTGTGTGAACGTCTGTGGCTTCCGATCACTTTTCCACTACTACTTCACCCGGAACACACATGTCCAAATACAGGCATATAGGGGCGGGGCCGGACACTGCCTTATTTGGAGTTTCCACTCAAGCGGTCAACTTGGGTTCCAAGTTGAAGCAAGTCCTTTGGGTTTACAGAGAGCTTGCATTATTTACAGACAATAAACTTTAAGTACAATGGCTGCTTGTGACTGGAGATGGAGTCGGGACAAAAGCGAAGTGTAAGGAACACTTCAACAAAATGGAGTGACTTTTATTGCCACAACTTGCGCTAACTATCTCTGCTACAAAATCGCATAAAAAGTTCACAGTGTACCTGATAATCCACCAAACATTGCACCACATGGAACATAGATAACAATGTCTTCCGCAAGGACACGCCAGCAGAAAGAAAACAATCCCAATCAGCACTGCTTTTTCTAAACTTTGCAGCCTGTACATCGGTCTCTCGGAGCCTTTTACCTTCCACTGTAGTTTCCACACAACTGACTGACGCTCGGCGGAGGACCTGGCTCTCGGGCTGCTCTGTCCAAATATGGTCATCTACGTCACGCGAATGTTCCAGCCCCCTATTTAATACGGGCTGCCTGGAGTCCCCTATCCTGCTCCAATAGAGCAAGTAGAGCCGCTCTTGTGCAACCAACACCACCACCTCCTCCTTCATTGATTCACAGACTTCACATTCTCCCACAAGCAGCCCATAAGCTTCCACTGTGACCACTTTAATAACAACTACAGCCTGTGAGCGCACGGGGAGAGGCACCGCTTGTTCATCCAGCGCGGGACACTTTTGGATACCAGCTCTTACTACATCTCAGCGCCGAATCCTCACCTGTACTTTTTTAAATTTCTTTTTTGGAACTGGATAGCATACTCGCGCCGCTGTCCCTCTATAAATGTCGGACTCCATATAACTGCTATGACAGGGAAACTAGCGGAGAAGCTCCCTCTTACCATGAGCAGTTTAATAAATACCATCCCCGACAGTCTGTATCCTGAAGAGGACATCCCGACATCGATGAATATTTTTACCAGTTCGGAATCTATTAACCACTACTCCCAGATGAACACAGGTAAGCCTTTAATCTGTGGGTTTAACTTGTGTTGAGAATTGTAAAAGTGTCAGAAAAGTGCGGAGCGCGCGTAAAGGCAACAGTTGTCTGAAGATCCATAGAGCACCTGCTTGCGCGCTGGCTCCGGTACAAGACGGATTTCCAAGACTTTATTTCGGACAGGCTAACACTGTTCTTTATATTAAGCTATAAATATAGTAATTAACGCCGCTTATAAAAGAATTGAGTGCCTGTTCTGCGCCTCCTCACGCGCCAATGAGTCTCAAATGCCTGGTTTCAAACGTGACAAAACGCACATCTCCAACACTGACGCGTAATTATTTCATTAAACGAAGCCTTTGTTCGTAAAACTGTTTTTGCTCTCCAAAAGTAGACGCGTTTAGGGACACAAGAACCACTATAGGGAAAAACATGCCAAACTTACGCTTCCATTGTTTTTTACTTACAGCCTACAAAATGTCACTAAAATTGAAAATAATGCATCAAGTCATAATGACGAAACCATTGATTTTCATAATTAACTGACTACCATTTTGTTTCATTCATAAGACTTTAAGACTTTTCACCGAGGAGTCAGGTGGGCGTGTGTGGACGCTGTTTACGCGCCGGGCCCGTGCACCTTTTATTTATAGGCCAATGTTTACCTTTCATTGTGTATTTGCTTGGTGCGTATTTTGCGGACATTTGTGCTAAATACAAACACATCTGCTCATTGTCGGGCATTAAATCAATAGTATCTCACCTTGTGAGGTAATGGGTCAATGTTGCTCCAAATACATGCGTGATCATTAGCTTCCACGCGGTCAAAGGTTTTATACACTTCAAAAGTCAACGCTATAGATTTTTTTTATTTTTTTTTTAAGAACTGTCAATAAACAAAAATGTGAACTAAAAAAAGATGCCTGTCAGATGCGATATAATACAATATACAATAATGAAAATAATGCATTTAGCCTAATTAAAATACTAATCATTATCAGTACAAATAGTTTGAGAAAATAACCCTTATAAAGCATAAGTAATATATCATGTATAAAATTAATTTAGGTGAGAGAGGTAAATATATTTGAAAGTCTGTTTTTCCATATAGTCTAACTAATACAATCTAAAAGAATAACCTAAAAAAAACACAAATGTTGGTATTTCATGTGCATTCTTCTTGGCAGCTGCCTCTAACACGCATTTCACAGTGATTTCCTGTGTTTGCTCAGATTTTTCTCAACTGTAGATTTGGATATAAATCAGAAAGACTATTTCTGTAACTGTCCTTTGTCTAAAATGTAAATGTACATTTTTGATGCTCCTGGTGGTATCAGCGGTCTAACAGGTGTGATGAATTCTTCTGCTTATATAACGCTAAACAGTCAGAGTCCGTATTCCAGGCTCAGTCTGTCTAAATGATCACAGTTTTAAATATCTAAATGCATATTACAAAGTGTTGGTAAATACAACTTTTAAAGCCCAAGTGGTTCTTTGCACTCTCTAATTAAAGCTGTAATAGTCTTCTTCTTCTCCTTCTTCAGGTAAAATAATTTAAAGAGGATTGTAAAATTACATTAAAGCTGTTATTTGCTTTGTAAAGCTCATATTCTTTCCTTCAATGGATCAGGTGTTTTTTAATAATCTAATAATAATTTCATATCCCTCACGCTTAGCCTCCAGAGCGCATTCAGACATACAAAGCCATACAAATACATTAAGCGCGTCTACATTTAATGGTTTTGAAGGTATTTCTGGAATATGTAATTTGCCGCTTGAGTGTGTGTTTTGGCAAGAGTTGAAATACGGCTTAAAAATTGTGAATACATTGTTCATCTTAGGGTCATTCAGGGCACAGTTTTAAAATACAAAAAGCTGACCCTCTTTTTGTGCAGATGCTTGAATCAACCTAATGTGATTTTCAGTGGCTGTGTGTAATAGATGTGGTGTCTTTCCCCTAATCCTCGCTGCTATAAAGAAATCAGATCTCGCCATTTAGTTTGGCAGCCTTCCTGAGGGACAATGACTGGATCAAAGGGGGTGTTTAGGTCTTGATTTATGAGAGCTTGTGGGATCTGAGAGAGACACACACCACTGTCTCTGAAGCAGCAGTCACTCACTTGACTTACAGGTCGGACGGCAATCACAACTCCTTCATAAACTATGCAGGAAAGAGCAGCTTTGACTTTAAAGAAGCCCGTATAAGGACTTAAAGTAAATTTATATTATTTCACCACTTCTGTCATATACATTTTGTGATTGACTTTGGTAATATATGTGATTTTTATTTTTCAGACAATATCATGGACCTGGGCATGGGCAGTGAAAAGGGATCTTCTGAAATCCAGTATGGATCCAGCTTCCAGACCAACCGGAGTGGGCAGACGGTGACCTACCTGGGGAAGTTTGCCTTTGACACCCCTCCGTCAGGAGGCATAGGTGGCTCAGGCTGGTGCTCTGATAACAACATTATCAGTCTGGTGAGTGCAGGGATTCTGGGTGTTTCTCCATCACCCGGAACAGTGACAACCCAGACCTCGTCCTCTGCGGCCAGCATGGGCGGCCAGACGTCAGACATGGAGCAGGTTTATGGTCCGCCACTGCCTGCCTACTCCACCTGTGGCGACCTGTACCAGGACCAGGTGTCCTTCCACCACAGCCCTGCCACCAGCACCGCCTTGGCGTACCCCACCAATGACTACCACTCCTCTTCCAAAGCATCAATGGACAGCAGTCTTTTCTCTATGATCCCTGACTACAACCTGTTCCATCACCAGGGTGAGGTGGGGGTGATGGAGCATAAGCCCTTCCAGACCATGGACCCTATTCGAGTGAACCCTCCACCCATCACGCCGCTGGAGACCATCCGGGCATTCAAAGACAAACAGCAGATTCACCCTGGCTTCATGAGCGGGCAGCAGCATGCCCCCCAGCACCACCCACCACCACAGACTCTCACCCTAAAACCCATTCGGCCACGGAAGTACCCCAACCGCCCCAGCAAGACCCCAGTCCACGAGCGGCCCCACGCTTGTCCCGCAGAGAACTGTGACAGACGCTTCTCCCGATCAGATGAGCTCACACGGCACCTCCGCATCCACACGGGGCACAAACCTTTCCAGTGCAGAATATGCATGCGCTCCTTCAGCCGCAGTGACCACCTGACCACACACATACGCACACATACCGGGGAAAAGCCCTTCTCCTGTGAATTCTGTGGACGCAAGTTTGCAAGAAGTGATGAGCGAAAGAGACATGCAAAAGTTCATCTCAAACAGAAAGACAAGAAGCCATCTGATAAGGGCAGCGGTGCAGCTGGAAGTCACAGCTCACCGCCCAGTTCTTGTGGGGGGCCCACGGTGGGACCAACATGACCATCCTCACAGTATGCCCTTGGACTGGACCCCCACATGCTCCGTAAAGACACTTAGGAAGACAGGATCTTGTCTACCGTGAAATAAATAGGTGACTATCCCTTTCTTTCACACCTCTTCCTTATTTCTATTCATCCTTCTGTTTTCGAGATGGATGCTTTTAGTTTTAGTCAGAGGAGAAGCAACTCAGATCCTCAGCTATTGTAACTCAGTAAATCAATAAGACACACTTCGTCCAAGCAGCAGTGTATTTGTAAGTTTTTGAATGGACACACTTTTGTAAATTGTATGTATTTTTAATTGAAAACATAAAAGATCCCCATTTAGAATTTTAAACATAAATACAGTGAAGCTTAGTTTAACCAGAGTTGTCTGGGGTGTATGCATTAATTTATTTTGCCTGTTTAAAAGTGCAATTGTTTAGATTTGTCATGAGACATTTTTAGTGGCACTTGACTGTCTTTCTTTTCTTCTTTTTTTAAAATTGTTGTATTGTTTATTTGAATGTGTTTTTCTTTTTGTGCCAAACATATTGTGATAATTCAGCCATCCTCTTATGATACACGTATGATACACGTATGCTTGTGTCACTTATTCAGTGATACCATGTAGATGGACATTTTGGCTATATCTTGATGACTGAATGGTAACATTTCTGTGGATGTCATGCAAACTCATTTTTACAGGTCTTTTTATTTGGTAGTTTCATATGACATTAAAGTAGTAAAGTTGCTTCTACTAAAAATATATGCAGCTTATTCAGAACTCACCACAAATTACAAGAACTTTTGCAATATTGTATAAAAAGAAAAAAAGAAGAAAAAAAGAGGACCTTGTGCTATCTGGCTGTATTATGAAAACAATCAAATTATACACTTTATTTACCAAACCTCTGAAAAGAATTAATTGTGTTTACATGTGTAACAATAGAGACAATAAACTATAAGTTATTCATAATGGGTTTCTCATTTGTACAGTTTAATAATGTCTGCAGGTACTTCTCAAATGTTCATTTTAACCCAGCATTAATTGTGAATCTAAATGCATACATCTAAATACAGAAGTCTGCAACAAAGATCTTTAAAGAACTGAATGCTTGCACACACACGTAAAGCTTATAGCTGTCATAGGTCACTACATGCATTTGAGAGCACTACAAAGGTGCCAAATACAATAGAATTCCATCCATAGAAAAAGCACTTGCAGCTTGTATGCTTTACCTATAGTTTGAACACGCACAAGTATTCTGAATAAATCTTTTTTTTACATTCTTTTTAAAGTTTACATTTTATGTATCTCCATTACAGGTGTAGTGTTTCTGTCATTTCATTGTCCATTGTCTTCATACTGTTCATTAATGTTGTTGTAAGTGTAAGTAAAAGCACAGGGCAATACCACTGAGTTTCTCTTCTGCTTAATTAATATGTATCACACTGTCTTTGATTTAAGGTCATCTTTCAACTACAATGTGATTTTTGTTTTCTAAAGTTTCGGTCAACAGAAAACCCAAAGTTAAATTAAAATACATATACGGTAACCCTGCATAAAACATATTCATACTATACATTCTTAACTGTAAAGTAAATGTATTTAAATATACATATAGATGCAACATACTGTAGGGAGTTAACGTTGAATGTCAGTGGGCTTATGAATAACTGATTTAATGTTTTAGCTGTGTTTCTACAATTCTTTTATTATAATTGTAAGTAGAGGTCAACAATGATATCAGTTAGAAATAATAACTATGCTACTGCTCAGTGCACAGCAATATGACTTTTAGAGGATATTGAGAAAATGAGAAACACAGAGGCCAAAGAAAGGTCCAGACATGCAGCCTTACTGAGCTCTGAGGTCATGCGATCAACAGTTTTTCACCACTGATCTTCCTGACAACTATCCACTTATTTTCCCTTTTTATTTCGATCACTTTTCAATGATAATACCAAACAATATAATACATTGTGAAAATTACATTAAACAATTTAGAGATTTATGGTATAGTTTTTTTTTTATTTAAACGTGAATGAGTAGTACACTAAAAACACAGCCTCACTATTGAATTAGAACAAATACATTGAAGACAATTTCTGTTTTGTGTTGTACAAATGTAGTCTTAAAAACATCATCTTATACTGTGTTGTTTTGTTTATTTGACCAAAATGTTTTGCACTTGAAGTGACACTTGCTGGTGAGAGTGGATGTTTTTAATTATAGTTTATTGAATGTGGTTTCTCTATGTTTATGTTCTATGTGTTAAAGAAAGGCAGAGTCTACCAGACTATTTCCATGTCTGAATGAAGCCATGTAATTACAAGTCAAACTCAATAAGCCATCACTCATACGTCCTGGCTGTTGTCACTTTTGTTTTGTTATTTTGATTAATGAATTCCATTCATTTTTATAGGCTATAGTCTACTTTTAAGGTGAAACACAGGGTTCCCTGTAGGCACACATCCTATAGCATACACAATGCCAACATATTAAATAAATATGTGTTAATGACAAAGTCAGAACTAACCCTATCATAATGCAGTTTCCTGTGAATAATGTATTGTGTGTTTTATTGTCCAGACTGGGTGGCTGAATGCGCTGAAATAGGAATTTGCTTCATCCTTGTGCTGCTCATGTTGGCTCTAAGCCAACATGAGCAGCCATCTTTGTGCCAAACTGGGTTGCAGGGTTGGCCGATCAAAAACAATATGAGATGATGAAAACTCCACAGGAGCAACAAATCAGAAATGTGACCTCTGTCTGCGTGCAGCTGAACGCAGACTTGTGCTAATGTTTGTCTGTTTGATTTAATGTTCTTGGCCTTGGGCAAGGCAATATACTCGGATCCTACAAGCCAATAATGTAATTTAAAATTATGGGACAAAAGTCTCATCAAGATTTTAAAAATGTGTAGATATCACAAAATGCTCGTCATCCTGTGGATTACAGGGTGGCTTCAGGGACCTTGTTGTCTTTGCAGTACTATTTCTACAGTGTTTGAAGAGGTCTATTCTCACTGTTGTTTTTTGTGTATTTCTTTTCATTGCGGTATATCCTCATGTTTGCATGTGCACGGAAATGTTCCATAGCACTACCTTTTGACACGGTGGGTGGTGCACATTTCTTTATTATGCATGAAATTAAGTCACATCTGAAAAAAGTGGGATAACAACAAAGTCCATTTATTATGGACAATTTGACTTCCACTGGGACAATAGTTTTGTTGTTCTTTCTTTTCAAAGCAATTAGTCTTGTTAAAATGTTGTAGATGTCTTTGCCCTATTTCATGTTTATTACCTTATAATAAGGTCCTTTTATGATGAGCTGTATAATAAAATGAATTTTATTATAACATTGTGATAGGGGGAAGTGCTCCTTTGTACTTGGCAATTCAGTTTGTTGTATTGCAATTGTTATTTCTATGTTAGTACTTGAATAAAGAATATCACTTGCTTTCTTGGTTTTTTAGTTTTTTTTAGACACAATTTTCTATTTCTAGACAATATTAAGACATAAGTCTTACATTCATTCATTTTGATTAAAATTTTGGCTTGCACTTTTTGTTATGGACTTCCCTGAAAGAAATACCCACCACCAGTTAGCGTCTGACTTCCTGTTTAAAGCTCCACTGTAACTAACCGAGGGGGATGAAGCCCACAGAAGGGATTAAAACTACTCAATGAAACTACGACAATAGGTTGATTCAAAATGAGCTGGTATGTATATTATCTATCGTTCGTTTTGTGTTCGATCCGCGCGTTGCTATAATAATTCCTGAAAAGTCTTCGGGTATTTCCTGGTAACGTAGCACAGGCAAAGTTAGCCTTAATGCTAACAGCTAGCTCGTTATGTTAACTAACTTTACATGATTCGTTATAAAACTTGCAAAGATGCTGTGTACATTTAGTTGTAGTTTCATTTACAATTGTGGTTTAGTAAATGAGTGTGTTTCATCTATGGGATGTCCCAAAAGTGATTAAAATGTGTGAAACACAGTATAAATGTCTCTCAGAGTTGGGTGTTATAGCTACGAGTTGCTTCAGTAGCTAAGACCTTTAGCTAGCTGTTGTTGAATCACAAAATGGTTTTAGCTGCTCTCGCCTCACAATGCTTCCCTTCCAAAAAGTTATTATAAAATGTCATAAAGGTAATGGCCCAGAGGCCCGATTTTAGTTTAGTATTAGCGATGTCAACACTGTAAACTATATAAATGTTGGGATATAAGCAAAAATTGGATTATGGGCTTCAATTGTATAAATAGAAAACATTTTATGACAAAAGTAGAGGCATTGAAAACAAATGTACAAGCAGACCTCCAAATACATATTATATAATCAAAGCAATCGTGTTTATTAAAATATGAATATCTTAGACATTGTTTCAAAAACAGTTTATTGTAAACCATCAACACACCACCTAATATCTTACCAATGAATATTTCATGCATACATCAATGAACATACTTTTTTAAAAGCAAAACAAGCAGTTACATCTTCTTTAGTGCAAAAACAGTGATCTGATTTTGCAGTTTGTTGGGGTTTTCCATGTAAATGTATGGTGAGAGGATGTGAGATAAAACTGTTGAGATGAGAGCTCGGCATCAGACTTAGTCTGTTTGCAATTGTTATAGGCCTCCCACACTCAAGTTTGAGAATAGAACTGCCATATGAAATTTAAGTTGCAAATAGTTGTATGTAAAAATTTGGGCACCCCTGATAATATCACTATTTTCATTCATAAGTTTTTGGACATTTGGATTAGCGTGCATATATGGACACAACAATATCTCAGAAGTGAAATGAGGTTTATTGTAATAACACAAAATATGCAATATGCATTACATTTAAATTAGACAGATGCATTAATTTGGGCTCCTCAACTTTTTTTAAATTTAGTTTAGCCTCCTTTTGCAAAAATGACAGCCTCCAAACGACTCCTACAGGCTCTGACAAGTGTCTAGATTCTAGATGGAGGTGTTTTTGACCACTCTTTCTTACAAAATATCTCCAGATCAGTCAGATTTGATGGCTTCCTAGTGTGGACGGCCTACTTGAAATCATTCCATAGATTTTTAATGATATTCAAGTCTGGAGACTGTGATGGCAATCCATACTTCTTCCTCTACATGAATGCCTTTGTGGATTTTGTGTTTTGGGTTGTTGTCTTGCTGGAACACCCAAAATCTTCCTAGCTTCAGCTTTGTGACTGATTCTTGATCATTTTCTTCAAGAATCTGTTGATATTGGGTGGAACCCATCCAACCCTTGACCCCAGTACCTGAAGTAGCCAGTTTTCTGTGGAAATGCGGTGTTCTTCTGTCCCCATGCATAGCGCTTATTGTTATGACCAATTAACTCACCACAGCACTTTATTCTAAAATCTGGCTTATCTAAATGATGTGCTTTTGCATAATTCAAGCTACTCATCACCCTCCCATACTGCTGTTTTGTGCAAAGTGTACTGAATTGTTGAATGGTGTACAGAAACAACCTCAGCAGCAAGATGATCTTGTAGGTCTTTGGAGGTGATCTGTGGGTTGTCTTTAACCATTCTCACAATCTTTCACCTTTGTCTAGTATTTTCCCTGGACTGCCACTTGTCTTAACATCAACTGTGCCCGTGACCTTCCATTTCTTAATCTCATTCCTAACAGTGGACCCTGACAACTGAAACCACTGAGATAACATTTTGTAGCCTTCCCCTTAATGATAGTGCTGAGCAAGCTTTGTTTTCAGATCATTTTAAGAGTTGCTTGAGGAGCCCATGCTTTGGAAGAGAGTCAAAGAGATGTGCAACCTTTGACCACAACAATCAAATACCTGTTGCAGTATTCAGCAGTTACATGGATACAAATCAGCAAACTTACAAGGGTGCCCAGATATTTGCTCAGACATTTTTTCACATTTCATTTCATATATCTGATCAGTGCTACACTTAAAATCTTGGTTTGGAAAACTCCCAGCACTCAGGTGTCACTAGAAAATTAATGAGCAAATTATTACTCAATATCTGAGGGGTGCCCAAACTTTAGCGTACCACTGCAATGGCCTTTCTTCTGAAAGGAACTACTGCTTGTTAAGTCACAATCCTTACATTTTATTAAAGACAAAATAAAAAGAAACAAAGTCTCTTCAGACTTACAGCATTAACTGCCTTCATCATGTGCAGCACATTCTTAGTGTCACTTTCATGGAGGGCATTAAGCAAGGCTGTGTGGCTCACATCAGTCAGACGCTCAATTGCTGGCAACTGGCGCTTAGATCAGCACGCACAGCCAAACACAAGGTCAAGAGTGGGGTGCACTGTTCGTGAAAGGAGTCCTTTATGGACTGTGCTGACTGGTGCATTCCAGTAGGGTTTGGACTCTTGCTCCTCTGACGTGAGCGCGTTGACTTTGGGGTCATCATCAGAACAATTCTACTTCCCAACATTTTCAACCAACCCTCTGTGCTTCATGGAAGATCCAGGGTCGAGTGATGCACTGCCTCTCTAATGGCATACACATCACAGTTTCAGTGAAAAGGCAATGGTTCATCCAGTCGCTGAATAATGTGTCCCAGTTAGAAGGGACTGTTATGTCTTTGTTCATGCCTACGTGCTTACTGGATGGTAGTGACGTGTTGCCTATTACAGCAAAGATCAGATAGCTCCGTAAATGCTGGCTAGCCAAGCTTCTCGTAATGACAGCCAATGTGTGACAGTCTTTCATGTATCAGATTAGAAGTACTCAGTCAGCAGACTACTAGCTCTCCAAATGTAAAGCTAGAGTCTAACATGCCATGCAACTATTGTTTGAAATTGATCAGTTTTTAAATACTAAATTAATAATGAGCTTAATATTATGTTTTGTAGATGGTTGTTTGCCAGGCACTACACTAGTCCAGGTTCACAGGGCCTGGCTTTAGTTGTGTTTCTAAATGCGACAGCGGCCACAGAAATATAACTGTGTGAAGAAACATTAGAAATGATTCTCACAGTGGCTCCCATCCTCCTCGTTCTTTCGCTCCCTCTGTTTGCCTGCTACATATTCCCTCTCCCAAAAGCACACTTCACTCAGAGTGTGTGCCAGTTCTCATGAGCGTTAAAAAAGAACGACCACTTTGTTTGGTTGTCTGCAGCAGAGATTATACACTCAATCTGTAACATGGAGGACTCGTTTGAAAATCCTTTTATCCAATGCAGACACCACCGTACTCCTAGTTTAGACATTTTCATAAATGTAAATCTACAGTCTTTAAGCTATAATTAAACCACAGAGTTGTTCATTAGATCTAAATATAACTTATAATCACAGGTTCAAGTATTGATGTGTATTTGTCCTCTCAAAGGCCTTCCACATTCAAATGTTTACATGAACTAATCTGACATTATACACAGATCAGGTAATCACAGAAAACTGAGTCACCCGAGAGCTGACTAATTTTCCTGTGGATTTTCCGCATTGGCTCACCCAAATAATGACACAATAAGTGAAACTGCTTATTATTGCAAAACAAGGTGTTGTTTCTGAAGTACAGTAGCTCAAGTAGCAGGTCGTCCAATAACCGAAAGCTTATTGGTTCGACTCACTCACAAAAAGTGGGGTAAATGAATTGTGGGTGCAGCTGTGAACCACATTTTTGTCTGGGCTATATAAAATTTAACTGTTATTATTAGTATTGTTGTTTTTGACAAATCCAGCATCAAGGACATTGTACGTAAGCCAGAGCAATTGCAGTTGGTATGTTTGCTTAGTATAGCTTCTAAAATACAAATCAAGAGGACCACCCAAGACACTTTTTCTTGACAAGAGAATAATGTCATTCTTTTTTGACCATGTTGAGTTTTCAATTGAGCTGTCATCACAAAGATCTTCAGCATACATCAGTTATATTCTCCAGCTCCACAATGAGGCCCCACCATCACACCCTCACTTTTCCATCTCATTAGTCTACACACCTTTGCTTTGACGCAGCTGCTGCCTCACCCTGCCTGTCAGTGCCAACCGTCCGTCATGAACCTCTGATTTCAGGCTATTAGAGACACATCAATGACAACTTGCACCCGTGCACACATGCAAGGCAGTGCTTTTGTCTCAATCATCAACTACTTGTGAAGCACATGTAAGGGAGTCAAAAAAGTGTGTAAACTAACTTTTGCACATTTCCTTTCTTTTAAATTTGAGTTTGGATTCTGTATTTGCCAAGACTACATGAAGTTTTGTGGCGGTTCTTCAGGGACAGTCCTAATGACCTTTGTGGCCTTAAATGGCCTTTTCAATGAACGGTACATAGTAGGGCTGCACCGATTCTTTGGCCGATACCGATGCTGATGTTTTAATGACCAATTTGGCCGATACCAATTCCGATGATTTAGTAGGCTATTTCTTGAAACTAAGAAATCCACATATACATTACTGCTTTAAATGTATGTATTAACCAGTAAATATTGTCTGTCTCTAAACCTATATATTAGAAGTTATCCTTCTTGCACAGCAGGTAAACATCAACCATCTGTTTAGGTATAATAGTCAAACATAAATAAATAAATAAAAATATAAAGTAAATATCAGCTGATACCAATGTTGAGCCGATATATCTGTGCATCACTAGTACATAGACGGGGCAATCACTATTTGTGTATGCAATGGGAACCATATGTGCTTGCTTACAGATGATGTAGAAATTATTTTGTTTGTCATCAAAAATGCTTGGTTATTAATTCATTTCTTTTGACATAATTTCAGGATTCCTTTCAAGATCGGACAGCCGAAGAAGCAGATTGTCTCTAAAACTGTAAGTCACTGATGTAAAAGGAAGTCAAGGTAGTTCCCTTGATGTGACAGTAAGTGGGTGTTCTGCCTGAGAAAACCACTTCCACTGTAATGGGTCTAGTCTGACACTGCTGGACTGGTTTTCCAGCTTCCTGTGCCATCCAGAACCAAAACCAAGGAGTGGGTTAGAGGCCAGTCAGTTAGATGATGCACTAGTAACAGAGTGTCAGCTGCTTCCATGCTTGTTTTGGACACTGTTTAAATGTAGGAGCCCACAGAACCGCAAGACAGGAAGTCCTGCTGCCCATGTAACCTGACTGCCCGGGAAAGCGTTTCAACCTTTGGGAGAAAATGTCTATGTCTATTGAATTTCACTATATGAAATCATAATATCAGGACTTGTAGCTAACAAACCTTTTAAAAAGTACTGGTTATATATTGACCTTTTCTCTTTTATAGGTTGAAAGAGACTTTGAACGTGAATATGAAAAGCTGCAAAAGTAAGTTTGTGTTTACCTCTTTGCACACCCTTTAAAATATATTTGCTCAAAATGACTAGATAATAATAAAAGTTATAAAGAACAATATTGATAGCTTTTTAATAATTCCACCATAGCATTTTCCCATAATCTAAGACTCA
Organism: Philypnodon macrostomus; assembly: GCA_036025475.1. NCBI lineage: Eukaryota > Metazoa > Chordata > Actinopteri > Gobiiformes > Eleotridae > Philypnodon > Philypnodon macrostomus. Next base: position 29,077 of record JAVQKC010197282.1, on the reverse strand, counting down.
CTCATTGAAAAGGGGGATTACATTGTTAGTCCACTCCCTAAATTTTATGTATTTATATTAGGATTAAGAAGTTTTGTTTTTAAATGTAATGCTTTAGAGATTTTCCTAAATAGTGTTGGTTGTGCCTGAGTGTATCTGTTGTCTTCTGTGGCGGAGGTTAAAGGAACTCCCTGGGCGCTCTGCAAAATGAGTGGGAGAACCATTTTACTCTGAGGTCGTTTTGAGTAGGAGGGCCCTTTATCAAAAAGGTGTGGTGCCAATAGAACTTATAGATGAGTCATGGCAGCAGGCATGTACAGGCGTTGAGATTACACACCCTGGAGATCCATATCAGAGCATCCCAAAGCTTTTGTTGCCCAGAAGTCCTTTTGTGGCTCTGTCTGTCCAGAACTAGGACAGAATAGTTTTACATATGTGTTGCCTAACTGAACTAGAACTATTTTTACCCACTTGCGTTTTGCAAATTGACAAATTGCTGTGGCTAAAAAGTTTAATAAATTAATTTGAATGTGAACAGACCACACCACATGGGATCTGTCACTGAATCCAGATATAGATTTGACTTCACATGAACTGGAAGCATGGTTGACACAAAAAATATATAAAATTACTAATATTTTTATTGGGTCTGGGCAATAAATTGTTTGACACAATTGAATTGAATTCCTTGGCACAATCTCTTGGCTTTTATGCACCACATTATAACTGACATTACCTTAGACATAGTTGTCAATAAGTAATGTGGATGTCTGATTGTGGCTGCTCCGGGCCAAGGGGCAGCAGCTGGTCCCCATGAGCTCTATTAGCACCTTTTTAGTAGTAAGCCTCTTGGACTGTTCACCTGAGTGTTGGAGTATAGGGAGGATACAGCGAGGTTGTGCAACACAATTTCAAGTAGGAGGCACTATCTGACACATGACATTGACATGCACAGACAGTTAGTACAGTAGAGGAAGACATTATGAGGTGACAGCACATTTGTTTATTTTCATGTGGAAAAGTTTTCACTCAATCAACCCCAGTTCCTATGACAGGCAGTGGAAATAATGTAATGAAAGCTAGTGTCTGGTACCTAAAAGTTGCCCTGGTGTGGTTTTATCATGGCTTATCTGCTTCATGGTTTGATGTTTTGTGCTTTAAGACATGGTCGTCTGCAGACCTTACTCTTATCTTTCTATAATTTCAAACCCGTCTGGTCATTCACTTCTGACTTCTGGCATCAGGCACCATAGAACTGCCACTGACATAGAACACGTCTATCACTTTTACTGCTCTTCATTCTAATACCCGTTTTGAATTTCACCAGGTTATCTAATTTGATATTTACGTTAATAAGAAGTTCAACATGTGCACCTAATAAAGTGGCCACTCTGTGTAGATTTTTTAAAAGTAGTAATCCTTAACAAAAAGTACAAGCTCACACTCGAAACTGTTACTGTGGAGATTGTTCTGACAGACTGTCTTTAATGCAGTGTAAACAATAAGAGATAAAGTTACATCATTTTCCACAAGTGACATTTTTGGAACAACTATCCATCTGGCCTGTGCTGATTTGGTCTAAACCATTAAACACCAACAAGAACAAACAAAAGCATGTAATGAATGAAACGTGGGATCCTCAAGTTAAACAATAATGCTCTCAGACACTTGAATCACAGTTTTGTATTTAGTCTTAAATATAACAGTTGTATTTGCCGTTGGCGTAGCTCCCTTTAAAGCAAAACTGAAAATCAAACCATTTTGCCTGGTTTCTGTCACACAATCATTGGTGATATGACGGTGCTCTCAGGGGAGACGCTAAACCCCTCATCTGCCTTAATTGATATAATGAATGGCGTGTGTTTTCAGCCTCCAGACTGGTAATTGCTGTTTTTTTAACACCCATCAATGGAATATGTGCAGCAAAATGATTGAAGACATTAATGGTTTTGAGCGGAAATGTAGTGACAGGAGCAAGACATATCCTCGCTTTTGTTAATTAGCTAAAGCAGGTTTTATATGGGATCAGTCATGTGTGTAAATTCCATTTTGATTTCATTTTATTTTTTACTAATGACCTTAGTTTTTTGTGTGTCCATGTCAGTCAACTGAATTATGAAAACACAACTTGAGGTTTAACATACACTCACTGGCCCCTTGTACTGGTAGTTAATACAAACGTATTTAGATTTAGTCATGCATACATGTTCAAGTGCAGATTTAAAGCAATGTACATAATGTGACTTTAAACATGGGACGTTGTGCATTTCATTAAAAAAAAATATATAAATTCATTGGAATTTAAATACTAGTTTTAAATGCTGTATTAATTCCTTTAAAAGCCAAGATATATCATAGGTCATTATGTGCAATATATCGAGCATCGCAGTATTGCCATATTGAGATATTATCGTATCGTGAGACATGCATCCTGTATCGAATCGTGAGGTACCCTGAGGTTCCCAGCTGTTACAGATTTGTCTTATTGTAGATTTTTTAAAGATGTTTTTTTTTTTACAGGCAAATGATCATCTCTTCTTTCTTGTCCCACAGGTTGGAGGATCAGACAAAGAAACTTCACAAGGACATGAAGAAAAGCACCGAGGCTGATCTAGGTCGGTTCTGCCAACAATATGTTTCATGGCGCAAGTTGTAACTATTGATCTACATTCGTTCACTGGTATTTTTGATGTTGCCTGGCAAGTTTTTCAGGGCTCAAGTTAACTGTTATTGCTCTATATTTCAAAATAAATTAGACATATTTTTGCACATCCAGCATTTGAACAGTATTGTCTATTATTATAGTTTTAGCCTTTTGTGGGCCACAGTATCCATGTTTACCTACATTTGCTTCCTTGGTTTTGGAGTTGTGTACTTGGGAGGTATCGCAGTCATGGCCTGTGGTGAGTAGAGAGGTGAGGGGGTGGAGGAATGGGATTCAGAGGGAGTCAGAGGCCACTTCATTTCCTTTGCCTTGTGCTCTCAAATATGGACCTGTGCATCATCAAAGTGTCATCACTGTCAAACACTCATTATTGTAATAGAGCTCATCTGTTGTTTAGGTTCGGTCTTCACAAATGCTACCAAACAGTTTCTGACCTACCGTGGCAGAGATTTACAAGCAATGGGAAAGTAGATAGTGGAACTGGTTTTAATATTATTTAATATCTAAGGGGATAATTCAATAACTAACAGCAATAAGTAGAAGCACTTTGAGAGCACTGACCTCTGTGAAGGCACTGAACTGTATTTTGCAATGGTAGAAAGACACACTCTATTCAAGTTTATGCTCATGGTGCTACATAAGCCACAAAAAGACAAGTATTAGTTCATCATATTTGGGTGTTCCAGATCCATATATCTAAAAACTATGGGCTTTTTTTGGCCCATTCTTAATCAAAATCCACCTTATACCAACCAACCCAGGTCCGAAATTTATAACTTCTTTGGCGGAGGTAATTGACTTTGAAGCCAAATTTTTTCTCAACGAAAAATCCCACTTTCACTCCTTCAGTGTCATCTTGGACATATTGTGAAATTAAAACTATAATAATCTAATCTGTGCTTATGTCGAAACAATGTGTCAAAAGTTAACTATAATTGTTGCTGTCATTACAGATTGTTTCAGTGAGCTGCTAAATATTCATCTGCACATGCACTGACACTCCCCTGTCACCTTTTATATTATCTCATTATCCCGTACCATTGTCTGCTGTTGTTCACATTTTATTTTCTACTTTACATTATATTTATTCAGTTTTATGTTGTTTTCATTTTTAATTTGAAATTTTACAGCCATGTCCAAAGCTGCCGTCAAGATCTCCACAGACCTGCTCAGTAACCCTCTGTGTGAGCAGGACCTGGCATTTTTCGATTCCATGACTGCACTAGACACAGCAATGAAGAGAATGGACTCCTTCAACCAAGAGAAGGTTAGAACTTTGTAAATACTCATTAGCATTTTAGACTCTTTGTTTTAATGGCTCTGGTAACTGGGGAAATGTCTTGCTATTTACAACAAGAGTTTTTGTATTTTGTCAGTATTGCACAGACCGTGGAGTAAAAGCTATCCGTATGTCTTTCCTTCTGCTGAGCTTGAAAAGCATCTGTGGAATCATCCACTATAAGCTCAGACTACTGGTTATCAGATGCGTAAATTGATGCATTTGTGTGACTCAGTGTTAGTGGCCAAAATAACCCAACACAATGAGAACGCCTGACAAATGGATCTTACAACAGTTTTTATAACACACACGCTTATGTATTGGTATATTTGGCACTTTCTGTCAGCTTCACTCTTTTAAAAAACTGTTAAAATCTCTTTGAAATCTCTTTCTTTGCGACCAATTTCACGACGATAACAGATCGTTGTTGCATTTAGAATTTTGTTTGTTCTACACTAACATTTCTGAGCATGAAGCGTGTTTTGTCTTGAAAGTTACATGTTCCTTTTCTATTTTTAGTCCTTGAAGGAAAACTATATGAAAACATTTCTTTACATGTCTTTAAGCAAATACACTCTTGCCTCTTGTTTGGTTGTCAAGATACCGGCCACTATTTGCTGGGTGTGCTTTTGTTTTTGATGAGAATCATTGCCACAGGTAGTTATATTATGAATCATGGTGGCACCGTATGTGAGCATCCTGAAGGCACTACAGAGTCAAGGGTAGAAGAACAAATCCAACATTATTCTTTATACTGCTTTACTCAAATCCATCTGTGTTTTCTTGACTCATTGCCCTGCTGTTATCTCTTCTGGGCTTTTTACATTTGCTGTTTTTAAAATATTCCCCTATTCTCCACAATTTGTTGGAAACTTTTTTTTTGTAACGAGTTAAGAAAAAAGGGGCATTTTCTGCTATAGTAGTTCGGTGGGTGGCATAATCTGGACCAAAAATCTATAAATCAATTGAATAATCGTGAGTTCATTTTCTTTTGCTTTGCTTAAGCTAGAGCCTGTTCCACCAACTATAGGCCTTAGTTGGGGTTCCTCCAGGTCCAGGACAGTGGCCAGTTTAGTCGCTGGGCTGACACGGAGACATACCCAGACGGACCACCATTCACTCTCACATTCATCCAATAGGGTGCAATTTAACACAGTCTCCTAACACATAGATGGTATAATCACAGTATCCATGTTATGAACAAAGCATTATTTACAACGGTGCAAAAGTTGTATAGTGTAATATTTCTTCTTTCTGCATCAACATAGCTGTCTCTAAGAAAGGCTTAACTCAGAGCTCATCAGTTTTTACAGGGTTCATTTTTGAGTGACTAGACAGAGTAGAATGTGGGCTGGTCTGAGCGTGTGGGTTTGTGCCCCGGACCTGTGTTCCAGGACTTGGCTTGGTCAAATGCCCAGCAGTGTGCCTGTGCCAGCTTCGTGGTTTTCAAGAGACACATTCACATTCTTTACATTTTGTAGAATATCTTCTTGGTTTTGTTCCAGTGTCTCTCATTAAATACATTAACCTAAGCATCTTTGAGACTTTTCATGTATAATTTTTAACTTTTTAAACAGTCTGTACTATATGTTGTGACTGTATTGAATGAGAGATATGAGAGCAGTTTGACAGTAAAGCTATAGACACTTTGATCTTGGTACCAATCTCACATGTGGGGCTCCACCGTCACCAGCTGTATCGACAGTATTCTACTTTGATCTGAAGGTGATTTTGACAGGCGGGTCACACCTGATTTTCTCAGCATTTCTTTTTCTGTCTTTCAAAAAAGTCAACTTTAAAACTGCGTTCACTTGGAGGTTTGTTTTAATGTGGTGAGTTTACTGTGAGCTAAAGGCAAAATAGTGATTTGTAGCACTTTTACCCAGCACACTATCTGGAACATCACCTCAGGTTTGCTAGGTGTTTCGAAAACCTCACTATATATCTTCTCCAGCTCCAACCTTAAGCTAACTGTTGATTCTGACGGCACCAGCAGCAAACCTTCTTGCTTCAGCGAAACAGACACAAAAGCATCCACCCTTTGCTCTTTTCCTGCGTTGAATCGAGATGTAGCGCCGCAGGGCCCGTGAGTGAGAGAGCCAGCAGATAAAACGTGCAGCGATAATGAAGGCAGCGCTGGCCCAGGTCCGTGTGTTTATTTCGGGGCTGAGGAGGGCACACTACCCCCCCCCGGGCACACACTGCTGCTGCTGCTGAAGCTGAGCCCCACTGAAGATGGCGCCGGTGCGGGAGAGGATGCTGGGATATCGATTTCCTCCGCGATCTGTGTGTATTTTTGGGAGGCCTGTGTGCCGTGCTGGCCTCTGCCCCGTGACTCACTGATAGAGACTGCTGCTTGAGCGGCGGCCCGCGGCTCTACAGGCACCCCCCCAGAGGAATAGCACCCCCCTCCCCTCCCTCTCTGTGGGAAGGGGCAGAGGGTAGAGGGCACCAGCATGCTTAAGCAAATCTGCCGTTGTTATTTTCCCTCTTCGCCGCATGCTCTCACCTCAGAAGCAGCGCAGCTCAAGCCGGAGAGGGGGGGGGTGTAGAGGAAGGCAGGGAGGGGGAGCTGGTGTGAATATGTAAAGCAAAGAAAATGCGAATTCCCATGTATTTATTGTTATTGGTGCTGTTTTCCCTCTAACCACAATCAACCATTTTGTACTTGGATGTCTGCCTGTGTGAAGCTGTATGTTCTGGTAGGGATGGTCAGGGCATTTTTCACAAAGCGCAGCTGCGATCTTGTTCGCTTCTTCGTATGTGATTGACTGTCCTTCCAATCACTGCTGAACATATGATTAGCACACTGTTCTCAGGCAGCTGTCTTCTCAGTCTCACTGCTTTTGATTCTGCCTTTCTGCTCTTTGTAAGGCTCTGCGCTTGTATTGTTTGCCTAACATTTGCTCAGATATCTCATTCTTGTTTCAAATCTGCAATGTAAATGATGCTGGAAACTTTATTAATTTGGTTGTTGAGAAGTTGAAACTTGTCTCTTGGAGATTTGGAGCCCAGACTAGGCCTTAGGATGAGATCTTCTTCCATTTATCTCTGTTACTTCCTCCTTCCACTGTTAACCAGAAGCTAAATGAAGGAAAAATGTTGAAAAACTCGTATTGTTAAAATCTTTGTTTGTAAAAAAAACTTTCATCTTGTAAGGCAGCCCACCCTTGACAGGATTTGAAATCAGATGGGTTTTTACTTTCATGTTTTGTCCCTTGACAGTTCTATCCTTTTGTATTGCAAGCTCTATGAATATTCAGCTGTTTCTCCTCAGGGTTTGTGTATAATAAAACGAGTCAACGTCACCAAAGTTTCTTTGCCCCCCCCCTCCTCCCCCCAGCCTCCCTTTTCTTCTTGGGTGCTCTTTTTCAAATTTACACAGCTTGTACTGCTGTATTAGTTGGCTAATGAGCCAGAGATGTAAATGCTAGTCTTAACTTCTGTTGTGATGTAATTCAATCTGACAATGAATATTAATATTTGATACATTTTCTCTTAATTTGAAAGTGCCTATTTTTCTTTAACAGTTATTTCTTTTCATCACAGGTCAACCAGATCCAGAAGACCGTCATTGATCCTTTAAAAAAGTGAGTGTCTCTTTCTAATACTTAGGGGGTAGATCAGGCTGTCCCATTAATCCCAGGTTGAACCTCACTTCAACCAGTTCATATTGTTGTGTTCTTGGGCAAGACACTTCTCCCTCCTTGCCTGAAAGTATGATTGTTTGGTCTGTGGTTCTGGCTGGAACGGCTGTAGACGGTGGTGTGGTTGCCACATCTCTGTCAGTATGCCCCAGGACAGCTGTGGCTACAGAGGTAGTTTACCACCATATAGGAAAAAATGCTTTGGGAAAGGCTTAAATTGAAAAAAAAATCTTAAACACATTTTTATTAAGTTTTCAAAGTAAATGTATGTCATTTTGAAATTTCTCTTAAATTGAACTTAACCCATGAATAGTTGTGCTGCTGTAGCTGTAGGGAGGTTTATTTGGCTCTCCTCCCTAATATTCGCCCCCTCTCGAGAAGGCCGTGAGTGCTATTCCATTCCTCAAACTTGCTTCACAAACACACACTCTTTCAAACACATGCATCCCGAGGGACTGATGGGAGTGGCTGGACTGTCCCACACAGACTTCCGGAGCTCTTGTTATGGTTTTCTTCCTCCTGCTGACTCCTCCCAGCTCAAAACATGTGCTCTGTCAAACCAGTATAAATATTTGTATTAAACTTTATTTTTAACATTCTCCACTGCCCAGTTCAATAAATGTATACCAATTATTTTAGCACATGGGTAAACTGTGCTAGTTTGAGAGTGTTCTTCTAGGTGTGATCCGGTGTCAGAGCAATGAAAGGATGGAATGGTTCTAATTTCCTCTTCCTGGTGGGCGGCAGGCGGACGTGTAGGCAGGCTCACAATATGGCAAAGGGCCCAGCTCTTTTGAGACTAGAGCTGTCGGTTGGTTAAGAGCTATCTCGTGCACGTTTTGGACACTAACATACAGCAGCAGAACCACTCTACATTATAAAGTTGCATGAGAGAAAATGACACGCAGACAAGTAGATCTGACCACTTAACGCTTAAAGTCACACAGTGTTTGTTTATCGAAGCTATGGAAAAGTAAAACAAAAGAGACTTTACTTTGTGCATCCATTAAGATTCCATTAGTCTCTCTCTAACGAGGATTCTTCATTGTTTACCTGGTCTACAAATACTACAGCTGTTGATCCTGTGTCACAGTTAAGAGATTTGGAGAAAAGCTAAAAAGGAGACAATTAATGTTAATGGAAGGCCTTGAATGGGTTAGTGGTCTTGTATTTGGCATTCTGTCTCAATACTTAGTGTGTTGAAATGTACAGTAAATAAACTAAAAGAGTCAGCACACCCCGCCCCCCTCCCATAGTTCGCCTTTGTCTCGCCGACCCAAATGTGAATCTCATCCACTGAGTGACATCACAGTCTTGATGTGAGGGAAGGGACTGCGTGGGTTTACAGGCATTTGTGTTATCTAGGCCTCCTCTGCTTTGTTGCTCTTTTGGGTGAGACAGAAGTCAAGCCTGTTTAATTAAAGACTTCTGCTCTTTGTGTAAGACTGGGCGATATACCAATACATAGCAAATACCTAATTTTGTCTTGTATGATAAACAAAATCCATATACCATTATAACTTCCACTTTATATACGTCATTTTGTTTTGCTGCAGAACAGCCCTTGAAAAGTACCTCTTTATATGGTGCAAAGGCTGTATAATTAAACATTTTGGGATTATTATAAAATTCTTTGTTTGCCAAAGCTTCATTAAAAGTTTTTACAGTATAAACCAACAAGCATTCAAATGTGAATGAATGTGGTGTCACTGAACACATAATAATAATAATGCATTAGTATTATACAGTGCTTTTCTCAAGACTCAAAGACTCTTTACATTATTCATTCACTCCACAGTCACACCCGGTGGTGGTAAGCTACTTGTGCAGAGGGGGTGGCTGCCAGTCTGCGCCTACAGCCCCTTCAAACACCACCACATTCATTCATTCATTCATTCATTCATAGGCAATGCAGGTTAAGTGTCTTGCCCAGGGACACAACGACAGCGTTTGCTTGGACAGGGACTCAAACCACCTCTGGTTGAAGGGCGAGCACCTACCCACTGCACCACCATCATACCATGATCATATTCAAACATGCCATTATATTTATATGACATATTGCCCACCCCTACCCTAACTAATCTGTAATGGGACAAGCCTCTGTTACCTATTCTTTTTCAGAGGACTACCCCTTCATCAGACTCCGAATCCTTGGTTTTATTGCCATATGAGTGGTGCCAACATCATACAAGTCAAAACATACAATAATTACAGAACTATAACTATAACATTACAAAAATATACAAGATGATATGGGCTGAGATAAGATATAAACTAAATGCTAGTGCAGAGCGTAAGCCTGCAAGGTGACAACAAAAGGTGAATATGACAATGCAATAGTATAGTAATAGAGTAATATTTACATGACATGGCAGGTAAGAACAGTAGTGTGTAGTTTTCTCATGTGGTGATAAACTAAACATATTTGTTGACTTATTTTCTATCTAAGCTAGGTTTCTGTCAGAAGCAGGCAAGTTGTGGCAGATCTAACTTTTACTTCTGGAGTTTCTGTGTACGTCACACGTGCACGTTCCCATGGCCCACTGCCCAGACTGTCAAAAAAAGTCATTCAGAGGTCCATAGTACTCATACACTTAGTCTGCCCCATGTTTAAGCTTTTTGTTGTCTTTTCTTGAGTTATGTGTTGCGATGCTGCAGCCCACTAGACTGAAGGAGTTGAAACCAGACTTGGCTTGGCTGTTTGTGGATTGGCAGCTGCTTATAAACAAACTCTTTGGTCCAGATGCTATTTCTATCCAGTCGTTTCACCACACCCGACCTGTCACAGCTTAAGGAGAGTGGTGTGCCTTTGCCCCCAAGACCACAGACAAGGCCACAACCCACCAACCCGAATGACCCTTCAAGAAAAAAGATGGCCAGTGTTGTGTTCTGTTTAAGATATTACTCTTTGCTGAGGGATTGCAAAGAAAGTTACAATTTGAATTTCAAATCTTGAAAATCACTCTCTGCACATGTAGTAGTAAAAGTAGTGAGTCTTGAATCTGATGATGCAGTCTCGACACACCTCACCCCGCATTGTATCATCATGCTCACTGGTGTCAGGTGAGTGAAGTCACCAGTGAAAGCCAATCAGCCTTTGTATTACTTTGTTGCTGTTTTGTCGCCAATCACGGAGCAGAGCAGTCATGCCTAGAGGCCAGTTACATAATCCCATGGTGCTTGAAGTATGTGTGTACAATGGAGCAGATAGTACACATGAGGTTCGTATCCACCCCGGCTGTAAAGCGGGCTGAAGTGGTATTTTATAAATAGAGGTAGCGCGTGGGCCGTGGGGTTGGGTTCTGTGATGTCAGTGAATACTACAAGACCACTCCTTGCCTAACTTCCTGTCGAAAACAATTCCTGCTTGTCTGAGTCTGAGTCTGAGCCTGAGCCGAGGTCACGTAACTTTTTGAGCTCTGCCAAACCTGTGGTGCACGACAGTCGAAGAATTTGACAGTAGATCAACAGGTTTTCAAGGTCACCCATGGCCTGAACGCTGTAGGGCAGGGGGTTAGCATGGAGAGTAGAGGAAGGTAAATCAGGTAGCCCATACATTTGTATAGATACACCTATTTTAGCCAGAATATCACAACTTCAACTCCAGAATATCACAACTTCAAGGATTGTGCCTACACAGATAAGCAAAGGCTTTAAATGAGTCATTCAAAAACTCACTTTTAGTAATCAGTGTTTTTTTTCACATGTAGACACCTGTGTAAAAAACAACAACAACAGCAGCTGTGTTTAGTAGCTAAATGTACCACTTTTTGTTTGTTTATTGATTTGTGTATTTGCTGAGATATGACACGATTTAGCTTCTTGATAAACAGTTTTTAAAGCTTTTAATAAAACATTCCTACTTCACACTGAAGCTGCCACAAAAACAGTGCAACAAGTCCCAGGATGGAGCTTATACTCCTGTTGCTAAGCTACAGATGAGTGTTTTCCTATTTTTAGTGTTGAAGATATGAATTCTCATTGCAAAGATATATTTTCATTAGGAATATGATAATTGTCACAAAATAAATTGTACTGTGTCATTTTGAGCTACAGTGATTAGATAATGGATTAGAAAAGCTTAATGCAAAGCTGTCCTCTGGGGTTTGAGCGTACACCGTCAGTAAGATGTTCTAAAGAGGAGTTTTATTCATTCATAACGACTTGGCGTGAACAAATAAAAGTGACAGCTCATTTCATTTTTATTTTCATCAAAAGTAGGTAAAATTAAGGTTTTATTCTTCTGATGGCAGTGGAGCTATTCAACAAAGTGTTATTTTTTGTTGTTTGCTAGGTATAGTGGCATTTTCCCAAGCCTGAACATGGCAGTGAAACGGCGGGAGCAGGCTCTGCAGGATTACAAGAGGCTGCAGTCTAAAGTGGAGAAGTATGAGGAGAAGGAGAAGACGGGGCCTGTCATGGTCAAACTACACCAGGTACGGGGAGTTAAATGTGTGTAGTGGCACACGTGTTACTCACTTGAATCTGCACAAGAGCGGAGTTCACTGGCTTTTACATGTTGCACTCACTGTGAATTGAGTGCAATAGGTGAAAAAAAGACACAATTGCTGACTGGATATGAACAAAAATAGTTGAGCACATGCATACAGTACATGTGCGCTTCCTCACCCACGCAAGCAACCAGGCTCTCAAGTAGTGGCTTTCAAAAAGGCCCCGCTGTACATATACAGAACGTAATTGAGAAATGTAGACACACACACAAGCCCACTACAGAAGCTCACATTTACCCATACCACCACAGTGTTGCCGATGCCTTAACTCCCACACACAATGAGAAAAGCACTGTCAGAGGAACAAAGCCTGAAGAGGCCCCTACACCACTGCCCTCCAGAGTCCTGTGTACTTAAAGAAGTGCTCCTGCCCCAACACTGAGCTGCCTCTGTAACTGAAACCATGGGGCTCTTCCACTGTTACTGTGTGATATATATCTCCTCCTCAATAATACAAATCTCACACACATTCATTGTGTATTCCATAACTGCATGCCTACAGTAGGCTCCCACTAATGCATTCACACAGATCACTGCTGAGTCCACTCACAGCCAAGTCTGCCCACATTACCCACTCCTCCTCACTGTGGTCGTGATTACAGCCTTTTTTACACTACTTCTCTGTGGGAATTAGGCACATATCTTTTTAAACAATTAAATGTGAGCTAATGATGGCTTGAATCTTTATTACAGTAAAAACAATTTCTACTCTCACACCACAGGCCAGAGAGGAGCTCAGACCGGTCAGAGAGGATTTTGAGGCCAAAAACAAGCAGCTGTTGGATGAGATGCCCAAGTTCTACCACAGTCGCATCGACTACTTTCAACCTAGCTTTGAGGCACTTATCCGCGCACAGGTTAGTGACTGAAGAAAGTGTATAATGAAATCATTTTATCATTTAACACTTTTTGAACCATACAACTGGCACAGTATAAAAAGCGTCAGACCCCTCACATTTGTGTTCTGTGGACATTCTCATTATTTCCTGAACATGTATGAAGTATCCCAGCCTGTGCTCTGATCCTGAGTGAATAATCCTGTCTGTCTCCCCACTCAGTGTAATATGATTAAGCGTGTGTGCCAGCCCACATGAGTAGCCCGGCCCGGTCCGTCTGGCTCCAGGGCGCTCCTGTCACTGCCTGGAGCTGCTGTCCTGTTAGGCCCCTGCACTCCAAAGCAGCTGGGCCCCTCCACCACTGCACCCTGCCAGGCCAAGTCATTTCCTCTTTGGGACAGCCACTGCCACACTCATAATTACAAAATTACATTATCTCAGAACGAATGACAATTAAGGCATTATGATGTACTTTGAACTTAAAGATAACAAATAATAAAATCCATCCAATTAAAGCTGGCTTTAAACAGTGTTTAATGACCCAGGCCAAGTCTAATCTCCCTGGGATCTATTTTTTACTTATTTTTTTCCTCTTCTGATTTTTCATTCAAGCACTCAAAATATTTTCCCATCTTCAGTTGTCTTTATTCATGCATTGAGCCTCATGAATGAGTGTGCACATGTTTACACACAGACACACGTGGGAGGCCAGTGGACGAGTCAACTTGATCCTCAGCCTGTGTTAGTGTTCACATTCATGATCCACTCCCTTCTCCCAGCGCCACAGACCAGAGAGATGCACAAAGGCTGCTTTTGTTGTAAGCCCTAGCGCCCCATCACCACAAGGCCTGTCCACTGACAAATGAACAGGACATGGCCACCTGTACACATGTTGCTTCCTTAAGGCATTCAAATATAAGAGTCAGCAATGATAGTTTGGCTTAAAAAAACGCCTCCTAGAACCTCAGTCGAACAGCATTTTAAGATCTGACATAAGTACAACAAATGTTAAATAATTCATCATATGGTGTGCTTACAGGTCAGAGGTCAGTTTAGCCCTTCTCTATAAATATTCAACATCTGGGACTTTATGTTGAGATGCCAGACAGTATTCTTTTAAATTACAGTAGCCCACAGGCTCCTTGTAGAGTAGGTGGTCATACTGTTAGGCTGCGTTTATCTCTCGTGGTGACCCAACTAATTCAGCAGCATGTGTTTGGTTAGGTGGTCACTCAGACACTGATCTGGTCCACACTATCATCACTGCTCATGGGGATAGTTCCGATGGCTCTTTCAACTAGCCACTTTTAGAAAAAAAACATCCGCTTTACCCCCACAAACAGCGGTAACCCAATACTTATTCTCCACTTATGTGGGTTATGTGGCAAATATTGGTCTAAACAGACCGTGGCCTTTCAAGCTGAGCACATGCTTTTATTTTTTTGGGCTGACAATGTTCCCTCTTCCCAGGATAGGGCAAAACTACTGTCTGAAAAATGTATTACAAAGATTATGATATGAATGACAAAAACTCATTTCATTTTTAGGGGCAGCAGAAATTAAATTGAATCATTTGGGTTAAGCTTGGTCTCAAATTGAAAAATCTCACTAAAAAGCATATGATCTCTAGCCTTATAAATGTTCTCCCAGTTCTGCACATCTCATTCATTCCTACTGTTATGATCATAAACGAAGCATAATTAGAGGGTAAGGTCAGACCCAACATGAAGCGTCCAATGTTTGAGTACCAGCCTAGTAGATATAGGTTAATAGATATGGTTCTGGCTTTTTTTGGGTACCTTGCAAACGTTTACCTGGATAACCCTGGAGATGGTCTGTGTTTTAAGTGATAATATATTATACCACATCCTCTCAAATAGTTGTAGCATCCTAAACATAGACAAATGCAGGTGACCCCTTAAGTCTTGTATTCACGGCTGCATAAATAAATATTGAATTGTGTGTGTGGGTTTCACGGGGTTGTATTTCCCAGTACTTTCATTCTCTGCCTACTCTTCTGCAGTCTTGTAATGTGATTAAAGTCTATTAATCATCAAAGGATCTCTCTGGGGAGCCTGACTCATGAACCAAGGGGAAGAAGCAGAGGTGGGAAGTGTCAAGAAAGCTTTCAGTGAACACTCGGTATCTCTTGTTCAGATCGGAAAAGAAAAGCTAGGGTCAGTACCCAGAGAAGTGCTGGGTTTTGGGGGCTTTATCACAATTGTTTGATATCTTTGTGGGCTCTTGCTATTCCTGAAATACTTCTCATTAGGAAGGTTGAAGAGTCCACCAGCTTCCGACTTGTAAGTAAAGCGAGATTAGATTGTGCGTTTCTTGACATGGTGTGTTCAAGGGCTGGACAATATTAGAAAAAACATTCCATTGAAAATTGCAGTGATGATGTTTTGACGGTGATAGTTTGACTGAATTGGAATTTCTAAAGATGGTTTAAAATGTACTAGTCAAAACTGGGTGCAAATGAAAACTTCAGGTGTTTAAAATATTATATTATTATTATTATTAAGACTCTGATAAGACCTACAGTATATTTGTGCAAATCTCAAAATTATTGCAATGTTAGTTCCTGGCAATCTAGATACTATACTGATATATATTGTGCGCTTTTGTTCATTTACAGAATACAGCCAAAATGTATTTAAAGCAATCTCACTAAAACAAAATGAATCTTGATGTCCTTGTTGTCCCTCAGGTGGTCTACTTCACGGAAATGTACAACATCTTCAGCGACTTAACGGAACAGATCGACCAGGCGGGTCTGACGGACGAGCAGCGGGAGAAGGAGACCGAGGCCAAGCTCAGCGAGTTACGGGCTTTGTCTATTGTCGCCGACGACTGAGAAGAATCTGCTCTGTTCAGGCCTTCACAGGCAGTGGCCTTAGCTAATCATTTTACCCCTAAAACCCCCTATTTCTCCCAATTACACTCCCATGAAGTCATTTATGTTGTTTTTATTCTTTCCACGTTCACAAAAGCCATCAACCAAGTCCAGCATTTAAGCCCGTTTAGACTTTTTAACAACAAATCTAATTTCTTGTGAGTGTATATCAATTTCTCCAATAGGCATTCATCAAGTTTTCAACCCTATACATACTGGCCTCTTCATTTATTAATAATCGCTGCTTAATTCTTTGTAACTGATGATTTATTTATTTCTCCAGTGGTCTTGGTTACTTGTGTAAAATGTGCCTGCAATATTATAAGAGTTAATATAGTCAATGAACTACAGCGAGACACATTCTTGTATTAGCAGCTTTTACCGCTCCGGTCAAGTGCAAAGGGAGGCCTTATTCATGTCCAACTCAAAGGCTGCTGCGCCATCTAGCGGCTGGTACAGATAATGCCACACGTTCTTTTGTTACAATTCTTTGTCCTCGTGTGTTTTCTTCTTGAGGAATAACGATGTATTTATTTCTTAATCCATATCAAACATATCACTATCATCACACTCTACAGTTGCTATGATCCTATTTATTATTGTTTTTTTTTTAATCATGTTTTCAGTGCATTTTTTTAATTTTAAATGTACATCTACTAATGAAGGTGTGTAAAGTAATTGATCAATTGTTTTAAGTGTCATTTATAATAGATTTATTTATATTTTTGAGTTTCGCTTTGAATGTTAATACATCTTACATCTGATACGATTTTCACTGTTAATGGCAATAAAAACATCAAGTTTCTTTATTACCGTTTTTTTTTTATTGAAATTAGTCAGGGTTACATCAATTGAATTTCTCAATAGACATTCGTATGACACCTGTACAATATTTACATTTTGCCCATTTAGAACCATAATCTGAACACACATGACAAAATACAGCTCTGGAAATGTTTAATCTTAATGCAGTCTACATTAACTGCATCTGAAACCACTGAACACTTTATGCTAAAGTAAATGTTTCAGTAAAGTTGTGCTTCCTATCAGTGAATCTCCTCAAGTGTCACCCATTTGTGCGTGAGATTCTAATTTGGGATTTTGTTCCTATTCGGTGATATGTAAACGTTAAACACAGCACCACACTAACACGTGATGGGTGGATTAGGCTCAGTTGGGTGGATAGTTACACAGGTGCAAACCCCTTATTTACATCATTAACGACATCTTTAAATTGAAGTCTTGCTGTACAAAACTGAAATCTGATCTTGAAAAACTCTGCGGATGTCAGTGCGTCGGCTTTTGAGTGTCGGGGTGAGAAGACCATTGGCGATGCTGAACATCTCCGGGTGCAAGTAAAGGTCTTTTACCTAAAAAGACAACAATTCAGAAGTCGGTATACATAGAAATACAGCATACATCTCCAACACCAAGTACCATGTCACAAGACTGAGCAGTGGTTTACACCGTGATCACAAATGACTAACCTGCTCAAATGACTTTAGCCCTGCTTCTTTTCCAACAGCCGTCATATCCTTCAGCACTGCAGTCTTGACATCCTAAAGCAAGTGCCTATATTATACAAAACATAACTAAACACAGACGAATGTTTGAATGAACAGTTGTACATACAGGGTTGTCACACAGCTCTTTGTAAGTTCCCACAAACCCTCTCTCTTTCGCCCAGCCAACAAACACCTCCGGGTCCGGGACCACTATACCTATGAGAAAGGACTAAGAACATACAGTAAGTACAAAAATATGACTTTGTGTATTATGTTTTTTTGGGGGGGACATGAATGTGATTGCATGTGTACCTGTAAGCTGTCTCCATGGACAAAAACCTGCAGCACAGGGACACAGCGCATGTAGGCATTTTCTATCTTCTCTGGAGCGATGTACTCCCCTTGAGACAACTTAAAGATGTGCTTTTTTCTGTCTATGATGCGCAGTGTCCCATTCTATCACAGAAACGACAACACTGATGATAGGGTGGCAAAATAAAAGGTGTTACAATAGACTAATATGCAACTTACAGGAAGCCACTGGCCCACATCTCCACTATGAAGCCAGCCGTCACTGTCCAATGCTTCAGCGGTTCTCTCTGGGTCTCTCAAATAGCCCTTAAATATGCTTGGACCTTGAATGCAAATCTAAAACATATCATAAAGAATGTGTCAGCAGCATTTTACAATCAAGTTCTACAAATGACCATCAACTATAGTAGCAGAAAACCACACCAAGGCCACTTTATTAGATACAGGCTCTAGCTAATGGTCAGTGGTTGTATGTATGAACTGCATATTTTGGATTTGCACATTTAGAACCACAATCACAATTGAAAAGCGTACCTCTCCTTCTCCGTTCTTGGCGTAGTAGTTCATTTCAGGAATGTCGACCAGTTTTACCATGGAACAGGGCAATGGAGCACCAACATGACCTTAGAACATACATAAACCTAATGTGACACCCGAAAAAAATACATAAATATATATATATTACGGAAGAATCCTTGATGTTTTACTGTACCTGCGCTCCAGTCACCGGGCATGGAGAAGGTGCAGCCCGCAGTGCACTCTGTCTGACCATAACCCTCAAATATCAGACAGCCCAGTGTGGCTCTGAGGAAAGACAGAACTGTTGGGGAGATGGGCGCTGAAGCAGTGAGTGCAAACCGGAGATTACCACCAAGACTGGCCTAAAAGAAACAGAGAGCTCTTCATTTCAAACATGACAAGTCAGTAATGATGATAAACTGCAGGAAACACGCCTCTTTTGTCTCAGTGATAAGAATGTGTTTGAATTGATCATGATAATCTGGGAAAATTGTTGAATTGTACTACACTTCACTGTCATTTTTACTGTAACAATGCCAGTCTTAAAAGATTGGATTGGGTGAACATTGAATTAGTTTGTCTTCCACGTCAACTAAAACTGTGATATAATTGCAATATTATATTTTTTACCAAACCTCTAGCCCGGAACTAAATGGGCTCTACTAGGAACACGTCAACAAACATATACATATACAACATACGTCATAGTTACATATTACTGACCTGTATCTTACTGAACACTAGTTTGTCCCACAGACTATTATTGCGGAAGATTCCACTGCTGAGCTCTGCCTGCTTCCTCCGCACAGCGTAATTCAACAGAGCCCGCCGCAAAGGAGAGGTCACAGAGCCTAGGATCTGTTAAAAATACACTTTCATACACATACAAATCCAAATCCAACATACAATCTTAAATATTTGACTGAACATACACACCTTGTCATAGATACGATTAAGTAAACGTGGTACAACAGGAAAAAACGTCGGCTTAAGCGTTTTAATGTCATCCATGAGCAGTGAAATGTCACCTTGATAGAATCCTACGCTGGCTCCGTGGCAGAACAGCGATACCTATAACAATGTGGAGAACTTAAAAAAGGACACTCAGAGGCCAATAATCTCCAGACAAGATCATATCTACCTGAATCATTCTTTCAAACATATGGGCAAGAGGCAGATAGGAGATTGACACATCCTCCTGCCGGATCACAAAGAAACCCTGAGAGAATCAAGAGTAAAATGAAAAAATGCACCAGGGACACATCAAATACAACAGCAGGCACCCTTCGTCATCAGCACTTCAATAAAAACAAACGTTTGTACAAGGGCAATTAGTTAAACTATTTCACAGCGACACAGGCAATCAAACACCAAATTAATCATGCCATTAGCCACAGCGGGTAGGGGAACGACGGTTTAAACAAAAAGCCAAACACAGACAAGCAACGTGGATGGGAGGATATCTGGAAAGCTGTTCTCAATTAGTCAAAGAGAGCAGACAGACCTCCAGGATCTTAATGACAGAGGAAGTGTTGGAGGCGATGTTGCCGTGGGTGATCATAGCTCCTTTGGGTTTTCCTGGAGACAAAATAAACAGGACATTACTGCAGTGCCACAAAGAAAACTACAGTTGTGTCTCGTTAGTGGGCAACCAAGGACACTGGTCTAATGATGGGAGTCTAATTATGGAGAGGCAAACAGACTCTACCTGTGGTGCCGCTGGTGAAGCAAACCACGGCCAGATCTTGGGGCTGGGGCGGCTAAAGCAAAGGCAATAAAATATAACAATGTAATTAAGACCAGCTTCCTTCGTGGTTTCCAAGTGAACGTTAATGATATCTTGTACAGCAGAGCAACAATAAAACTGTCATCCCAGGAGTTCGAGGGCGATATGGTATTTACTGTTTGATAAAGAGGCAGTGAACTCACCACAGGATCTCGGAGGGTCTCTCTTCCCAGTTCCTGAGAAAAACAGGAGTGAGTCAATCTTCAACCAAGCTGATGGAAAATACTCATTTAAACCTACTAACCAAGAGCTGTGAGTATTTAAGTACTTCAACCTCAAATTTCTTGGCTCGTTCCACAAAGTCATCACTGAAGTCATTGAAGAGAACCAGACAGGACAGACTGGAGTTTATACCTCTCTCTTTGTTTTCCAAAAGAGACGCTGCCTTTTCCTCTCGGTCACAGATCACCAACGAGATCTCAGCTAAAGCAAAGAAACAAGAAACAAAAAATATTACTGTACTAAGAGTGAGAATCTGAAAGATGTGGCAAAACTATATGAAGTGAAGCTCATTGTGACTGCAAAAAACACTGAAAGGCTGTAGTGGCAAAAAGAAACACCATTGTATTAGGTACAGGCTCTATCAATTGCGAACTACTTTGTAAGGCCAAATTATCACAAGAATATTTCAAAGCCATATGGAGTTATCGACAAAGAAATATTGAGTATGACTGAGCCTAAAGATGCAAGTTCAATTGCATATGTCACAGTGTTATATAATACCAGCTCTCCTCCAAATTAAAAAAACTACAAAATTATACACAGAGTACTTTATTAATGTGGAAATAACAGTTGTTTTGGTAATTATTTAAGCCTTTATTTATTTTTATTTATATGTATTTATTTATATGTATGTATTTATTTATGTATTTATTTATTTATTTATTTATGTATTTATTTATATGTATTTATATTTATAAGCCTTACAGTGGTGTATAAACTTGAGTGATGTTTTTTCTGTATTGGCTAAACTAAAACTCTTCTATTGTGTTTTCATTTGTAAATTTGTGCCACTCGCAGTAATAGTCTGATTATGACTTTATGATTTTTTGAGTAGACATACCCAGATTAAGTATATGGACCATAGCCTCCAACCCGAGTGTTTCATAAAGTGGCACCACTGCCATGGAGTAAGTGTAGCAGGCCAGTTCTGAAATAATCCACTACAACCAGCAGAGGGAGACAGAGACGGGCATTACCCACAAATAACCTTACATTAGGAACTTATTTTATGAATTCAGGTTATAGAGATAAACCTCCACACAAACAGACACTATTAGAGATTACAGATTTAAATTGAAAATGACAATAGATGTTTCTCATTTAAACAAAAAAAATGAATGGGGAAAAATTCATTTTGGGGGAAAAATGAAGACACTGACACAGACGAATAGCAGTTGTCTATGCTTTAGTTAAAAAAATAATAATAAAAACTCTGTGATGTCTAGAGCAGGTAGTTTTCAGACCATACGTCACAATTATTTACGACGATGTGAATCCATACCTCGGGTCTGTTTTGTGCAAATATTCCAACAAATTGACCAGAGTTAGGCTGACACCCTTTGGCCAAAAGCCCAGAGCCCAGAAGCTGCGCCTGCTCCGCCACCTGACAGATTGGAGACACTGAGTCAGCAATGAGAAAACCAGGCAGATCTGATAAACATTTAATGACAAATATAGAAAACATTTGTGAAACCTCAGTGTAGGAGATCCATTCATATGGCTGTCCAGGCTTCCTGAAGCCAAGACAAGGGCCCCCTCCTGAGAAACGCAGACACGCACAGAACATTCAGTGTTAATGGTATAATACTAATTCAATGTAATCATTAGTTAGTCATTTTTCATTTCTCATCAGTTTTGACCATTAAGTCCAGAGCATTGTATCACTTCATAAATTAAAAATCAGAATGAACTACTGTCTATGGTAAATAAAGCTTACTAAAGGAGAATACCCATGTTCATAATCACCTGAGATCTTATTGCCTCTTTGAAACATGTCATAGACCGTCCTAGTGTCCTCATAGTAAAATTCTAGCAGTGAGTCGTCCTTTAGAAGAGCTGATCTCCGACAGGATGGATCTCCCTAAAAAATAAACCTCGTCACACACTGGACACTTGACTTTTGATTAATTATTCCAAAATAAAGTGCTGCTCACATTGACAGCCACAGATTGGGCTTGTAGGTCCACAGGGGGGCGCATGGGGCGGGGACGGGTCACTAACCAGTATACAGTGACGGAAGCGAGGGCTCCTAAACCCAGAAGAGATGGAGTAGACAAGGGCAGTGTTGGAAGGACGCTCCGGACGTCTTCAGATTCAACAAGTCCTAGGCTTGAGCGAAGTGACCTTAACCACTCACAAAACTGCATCTCTGAAAGGGAGAGACAAAAAGAGGAGGTGAATCAAGTAACTGAAAAACTCACAGGACGTTGGCTCACAATAGTGAAAGTTTTATAACAGGAGTATGGGAACAAGCAAGATTCTGCTAAAACATGATGCATAAATATGTTATAAGGTATTTCACACTATCTCACAATGATACATCATAGTTAAATAATTCATTACGACTGATGGATTCATTTGCCAACAGACTTAACAAAAACCCATCCGACAAACCAATGAAGGCCAAACAACAACAGAGCAGAGGGACTGAGTAGTTAAAATAATGAATAGCAAATAATAATCCAAACGCATGGGGAAATACTTCTGCATCAATCCGGAAATCCTCAGAGCAATTATTACAATATAAACACACACAATCTCCAGGCCTGCATAATTAAGAAGATTTAAATGAATATTGGTTTTGCAGGTTTGCCTACAGCTTTATGTTTAACAAAAGCTGAAGCGACCAGACAGCTCATTGAAAAGCCTATGTTTCCTTTGTCAAACTGTAAAAAGTGCTCTTTTCAGAGGCTGAACTTTGGCAACTGACAGCGCCTGGAGAGAAGAAGAAAAGACCAGTGCAGCAAAGAGGAGGGGTTGGGGGGAGTGGAGCCAGATCAGGAAGTTAGAGGGATTGGCTAAATACAAACAGGCATTGGGGTTACTCTCAGTCATTTTATTAAACATTAGTGGGTGTAGTAATGGGGACTGGTGGTTGGAGGAGGAACAAGTCCAGCCCCTGCCATGCTGCCAAGAGAATCACATAATTGTTCCCACCCAAAAAATGAATGAAAGAGAGAAAACAGAGAAAGACACAGTACCTTAAAGTGACCTGACATTCTCCTACATTGTCCCCATTCATTATTTCAACCACTATGGCTCAGTTGCGGGACTTCACCAATCCCCTTCGAGAGTACCCCATAACCTCTCACCCACTTTCTGCCTGGTACCCAATGATAGGGTGATATCATCCCTCATTCAATCCCTATCCAGGCCAGCCTTACACTGCCCCGTTTCTAAGCACGGTCTGCTCATCCCGGGGGAAACTTACAAGTAGCAATTTATTCCAGCAATTTTATTACTGCAATTTCAGCACAAGTAGTATCCACAAAGATCCCCGGTGCACTTAACGTAAGTAAATAGATGAGAAAGAATGTGCATCATTAAGTGTGGCACGTTTTAAAAATGACACGCTGTTGTGAAGGGAAGTTCCTTTGTATTTCCTTATCTTCCCTCCTCTCACACTCACACATTAATTATGGACACTATAATAGCCAGACAGGGACCATTGTGCTCCCAGCTTTTAGTCCCAGGGAGACATCAAACTAAAAAATACATTCAAAAAATATTTAGGCTTGGAGTTGGAATGAAAACATGTCTGGTGATAAATACATTACTTGCAAATGCTGTTTAGCCCAAGATGACTGTGGGAAAATCAGCTTCACAACATAAAACAGTCGAGAACGGTTTCACAGGGAGGTGAAACATGTGCAGTTACCCCACGGCTCACTGCGTGTCTGGGCACATTTACCATTGGGAGCATGCTGAGAAAAACTAAAAACACAACACATAGACTAGACTCTAAAATAAGAACTATGTCATCAGTGCACCATAGAGAAACCAAAAACTGGTTCTAGTAACGGCCTGACACTTATTGTTTATCTTATCTTCACCTTTATATAATTCTTTATACTTTTTTATTGAGTATTATTTACTGCATTTCTATTAGTAGTATTAATAGTATCTGATTTGACATTTCATTACGTTGTCGTGTGATTATCTTAATTCATAATAGTTATGACAGTTGTATGTGAAGCTATGCAAATAATGCTTAGTTTTCAATGCTCATTTAGCCAGTTACCTAATCAGCAGGTTTACTATTCTATTCACTTCCCAAGAGGCAGATTCAATGTCCACCAACACAAAAGCCCGGTACAGTAGCCAGCCGAGCTTCTGTGGAGATGAGAGTGAGGCTGGGGAATGCCTACCCCTGACCCAGAAAGCTACAGGAGGTGCTGGGCATGAGGAAGGGGGCACCAGAACTGGACTTAGCCCAACTTAGCCCATACACGTGAGGCTAACCAGGCAACAAAAGTGAAAGAATGAACCCAAATGAAGCATAAAGAACAGGAACCAAGTCTCACCTTCACAGCACTGTCCCGAGCACACAATGCCACGTTTGTACATTTTACTGCAGACTATTGTTCTCAGTGCATCAAGTTCAGACCACACTGAAAGGATCTTTTATTTAGTTTGCCTCAAGTGCTTTTATGTACAGGTATGCTCACGAGACCTTGACACATAAATGACTTTGCTATGCCCTTTGCCATACGGAAAGAGTTCAAATAAACAATCTCTAACTTGCGCTAAGGTTTCTAGACACGCTGATTAAGGTGAACCTAAGCAAATCTAACTGTAGTAGTTCAGACAAAGAATACCAGAACTGTATAAAGGAAGAGGGAGCTAGTATTGAAAGAAGAGTAGTAATTATCCCACGCCTGGAATGGTTACAAAATAGCATGGGAGAGTGAGAGTAAGTGCACCCAGAATGTATAGTAACAAACTAAAAACACAACTCAAATAACATGTGATGATAAATGAATGAATTGGCAAGATTTGTACATGCAAACCTTCCCCATTGTATTGTAATGACCCCTGTTAAGCTGAGGCTGTTCTATCAGTTTGGTTACTAACGTTAATGTGCCTCAAGTTAAAATACTAGTGTCCTTGAATGCCTGTTTCTTTTGGTTGCTATGACAATGACTTATTATTCACTGTGATTGGTTGTTATCTGAGAGCGTTCTTCTTCTACTCTTTTTGTACGTTTTTCTAGTGTTATGCACTTTTTCGCTGCACTTTTTCACTTCCAAGAAAACTAATTCTCTTCTTCTTTTGGCGTTGGCTACGGCCTACAGTAGCTTGTGTAAAAGTTTGGCAAATAAAGAGCCAAGCAATATTTCAGCGGGTTCCTTTACATCAGAACGCTACAGTATTTTTCTACTGAAATTACCGCATGTTATTAATTTTTATCCGGGTGTTTGTGTGCAACTGAGCAATGGTTCAAAATAGTCGAACTGCAAACGTAAAGATAAAAGGTTAAAACTCCAAACAAGCCTTATTTCGTTCAATGGAGTCACTTAACAAAAAGCTAAACCACACCAACTCCACCAGCAACTTTGCGCACACCGGAAAAACTAACACTAAACACCTTTTTTATGTTTTTTCCCCAATAAAGTGAAGCTTATTAAAGTAAAATATGTGATAAGTGAAAAATATGAGCAGTTCCTACCTGTCTTCGTCCTGGGAATAACTTTGATCCGGTCTGCGCTCCCAAGTCACTTCAGCTACAGAGCCATCCTCGTCACGGTCCCTACAGATGATGTCGTTGGATTTCCGGTTTCGAAATAAAAGCATTACAACCCGAACTAATTAACCATTTATTTATTTATTTATTTTACATTTAATTAATCAAATAATACAGTAACAAAAAATATGAATTCTGGCCTACTGTGCATTTGTTTATCCACACGTTAGATTTGTAACTTAATATCTGTAAATAATGTGTATAGATTATTCAGTTCACAGTGAAATCAAAAAATGAAGACGCCAATTTTCTTTGATGTAACACTTTTGTGAGTACCTCTGTGAATTTAATATAGCCTTTAGACCTTATAGTAAAAAGAACCATGTAGTAGAATCTGATACACAAACATTTCTACACTTCTTGATTAGGCTTTGTCATAATTATCAGTGTATAAAAAATTTTACAGCAGCATTTGACATCATGTTCCTAGGTCCATAACTGTAGGCAGCTGTATCCTTGAGTCAGAAATCCTCCCAGCTCGTGTTAAAC
Organism: Philypnodon macrostomus; assembly: GCA_036025475.1. Taxonomy (NCBI): domain Eukaryota; kingdom Metazoa; phylum Chordata; class Actinopteri; order Gobiiformes; family Eleotridae; genus Philypnodon; species Philypnodon macrostomus. The sequence continues at coordinate 2,904 of JAVQKC010197282.1, read as the reverse complement.
TCCTTCAAGGTCATATCTTCAAGGTAATGACTGCATGAAGCGCTGTCCATGGGCAGGTTTACCTAAAAAATGTATTAATAACACAAGAAACATATAGACATAATATTTGCTTAGGTATTATGATACAAAAAGGCAAGGTCTCACATTGGGAGTAAATGGTGGGATTAATGTCCGTCCGTTAAGTCCTTGCCAGTCAAAACCTTCAAACCATCTACAACAGAAGAGCACAGTACATCAGTGAATCAGTGAATCCACTGTGTCAATGACTTTCCTGCAGTGAATTAAATCTGCCTCTTACTTGTGCTTTTGAATGTCCTTGGCCCCATTTCTCTGACTGCCCAGCCTCTCTGAGGGGTTGTTCCTGTGTCATGGAAATGGCATATTCAGGGTACATTTCAAAGGTAGTGTGAACTATTGCTCTTACTTAATATGTTCAGAGATCTGTATTTGAATGCATGGAGCAAATATGATAGTATCATTTTGTTGGCTTCTCAAATATGATCTCATGAAATAAATGTACCGGCACAGACTCTTTATGAGACTTGAGGCACTTTTGCTGATGATTTTTGGAAAGTCGAGGTGATCAATGCCTTGAATGGCTGCTGTGAGAATCATCATTGGTTCAAAGCCACAGAATGGGAGACTGGGGACGAAGAGGAAATAACTATGAATTTTATCCACAGCTGGAGAAATGAACAGAAAATAACTTACCGACCACTGAGCAGTTCAAACACAAAAACCCCCAGAGACCAGTTATCTGCAGATACACTGTGTCCTTGGGATAGGATGATTTCTGGAGCCACATAACCCAGTGTACCACAGAAAGTCCAGGTTTTCTTACCCACATCAATTTTCTTCAGACAACCAGAACCAATCTAAGAACACACACAAGTAATGTTTGGTAGAGAAATCTTTCATTATAAACTATATAGACATGTTTGGACAGTGACACTGGGCTTTGTACATAATACAATATTTTTTTTTACATAAATGTTGATAATATATCCCGTCAGAAGCCAGGGTACTCCTTCTGCTAGCTATAAGACCGAATAAGGCTTGAGTTGGATCATCAGGGAGGGCATCCAGCATAAAATATATTTCAAATCAATAAGTATGAAAATCACTGCAGGCAGATGATTTGTTGTGAAAAAAAGTAAAGAAAAGAAAAATTCCCTCAAATTAAGGCTTTTCACACACTTCAATTTCATCTCAATTATTTCATTTAAGATCTATTGTGGTATGGTACAAAGCCACAATTATGGAAATTGGGTCAATGCATGAACATTTGCAGTGACCTTATTATATTCACTGAGATGATTTTTTAAATAAGATTGATACCAATTTGGCATATCCTTGTTCATCCAGAACCACATTTTCCGGCTTGAGATCTCTATAAATGACACCTCGACGGTGAAGAAAGGTCAAAGCCTCTACAACACAAGCGATGTAAAACCTGGCTCTGTATTCGTCCAACGTTCCTCTGAAACAAAAGAATTAAGAAATAATAACACATAGTTCTTATACAGAGCAAAGACACTTTACAATTGCATTGTTCATTCACTGGTGGTGGTGGTGGTGAACTACTGATGTTCAGTTTGCACCTACAGCCACCAAACACCCATCACACAACCACATTCATTCACAGGCAATGTGGGTTAAGTGTTTTGCCCCGGGACACAGCACCTACCCACTGCTGCCCCATACGAAAATATGAGACAACAATGAAATGATAAGTGGTATTTCCTTACTCATAAATGTAGTTGAACACAGCAAAAAAGAGGTGTGACGAGTGTGAAGAAATGTGTGGAAGCAGGCTGGAACGGGTGAAGAATAGTGTCAGGGGTGTTTTGTTATAAAGAGCAAGAATGAAATGTGTGTGAAAGGCAGTGGTGAGACCAGCAATGTGGGTTTAAGATTGAAAATATGATGATTTTGGAGTTAGAGTGGCCAGACTGAGATCGTGTGGACATGTAAAGAGGATGGATAGTGGATTTATGGGTGGATAGATACTGAAGTCCTACTACTAATGACAAAATATAATCATCAGATACTGAGGTCCTACTACTAATGTTTGACAAAATATAATAATCAGATTCTGAGGTCCTACTACTAATGTTTGACAAAATATAATAATCAGATACTGAGGTTGCCAGAGAGGAGACCTAGAGGAAGACCAAAGAGGAGATTTGTGGACCTAGTGAAAGAAGACACAAACTTCACCTTCAAGCCCTTGTGACCCTAAATCAATGTGAAATCATTGCAATCTACCTCGTCTGTGTAAATGTTTCATGTGAGATAGTTTAAAGTTGTGAATAGTATCTGTTGTTGTAACTACTGTGCTGATGTCTTGGCCAGGTCTCCCTTACAAAAGACATTTTTAATCTCAGTGGGACTACCCTGGTTAAATAAAGGATAAATATGATTTCTTAATTTTATTTTATTATTATTATTTTTATTTATTTATTACAGGGACAGTGCATATTAACAGACATTTCTGTCAATATGCCAGAGTTAGCCAGAGGCTATTTTTAATCTGCAGTCCCTAGACAGATCTTAAAAGTCACCCTAAAACAAGAAGAGTAAAATATGCATATTTACAAGACATTAGAAAAGTTACAATACATTTAGCAAAAACAATTAAACTATAAAGACACAGCAGACCAACAATCAGACAAACATCAGACCAACAATCAGACAAACATCAGACCAACAATCAGACACACATCAGACCAACAATCAGACAAACATCAGACCAACAATCAGACAAACATCAGACCAACAATCAGACAAACATCAGACCAACAAACAGACAAACATCAGACCAACAATCAGACAAACATCAGACCAACAATCAGACAAACATCAGACCAACAATCAGACAAACATCAGACCAACAATCAGACA
>JAVQKC010197250.1:0-13567 GCA_036025475.1 Philypnodon macrostomus | reverse complement strand
CAAAATGGCCGACTTCCTGTTTGTTGTAGGGTGGGGTCATAATAATATTTCATGTTGGGTACACTGTGGAGAATCACTGTACCAAGTTTCATTGCTCTCTGCCAAAGACTTTTTGAGTTGCGTTCACAGTTTTGGGCAGTAATTAATTATCGACTTAATTAATAGTCATTGTAAAAGTGCAAAAGTGATCCGGCAATTTGTTTTTGAGTTATCGCATTCACACGTAGGATCAGCTGACCTTGATTCCGTAAAATTGTTGTTTTGTCGATATAATTATAGCAGCTAGAGTCGGATCCATCCCACCCAGCACATGCACTGTTCATACATTTTCTTCTTAGATGGGAGAATACAGAGTGAACAGTGATGTGCAAATGTAAGTCAAAAACTACAGATTTGGATTAGGGAAGGTCAGGAAAGACACAGGGAACAATTGATTTGATTTCAGGAGTGCTCAGGATCACCGTCTGGATCCAGTTTTTTTATTTTTAAAGAATTCCATCTGTTAGCCCAGAGGCATGCCAATGTGTGACAACACAAGGCATTCAAAAGTTTCCTCCCCCATCCTTCACAAAAAGTGCTTTAAAGTAAACAAACAAAAACAGTGCTAGTGTATAACATTTTTGAGACAATGTGCTGTGCCAGATTACATTGTTTTATTGGGCTATTATGTGTTGTTTCTGTGATTTTGATAACCTCTCGTTGAATTTTTTTCTGGAGGGGTGCACAGTCCCACAAAAGGTTCTATTTAGAATACTTTGTTTTAAGTATATAAGAGAATGAGCTGCCTTGGCGGAGGTCTGTGCTCTCTGAGTGCTTTCTAGTTAAGAAATGCAGTAAAGTATTTTAAGAATTTTGTTTTTTTGGTGTGGATATGGAACACCAGTTGGATCTCAATTCCTTGGTTTTATCTTCATCAGGTTTAGACTAAACTAATAATGCTTGTAAAGACAACAGATGAAATAGCTTTTAAAATAGAGTTTCATTACTCATTTTAAAGATGTTCTGTAATTGCATTATTTCAACATTTACCCAACAGCATGTCTTCAGACCTATCTAAACACATATTACTTCATTTGTTTGTATTAGTAGTAATAAAACACCACTATCCACATCCATTTCTGTTTTCCCCCTACGAATAATATTACTGACTGTTTCACTGGATGCATAAGCAGAGGTAAAGGTGTTTTGATGAACCACAAAGTCTTTAATTGTCTTTTTTATTCAACATAATTACATTCTGAAAATCAGTTTATTATATATTGATACATTTGAAAAATACCACAATAGGTTTCAAGGATAAACAACCAGTATAGCCTCGCTCAATTTGAATTCCGAACACATCCAGCATGCATTAAAGTCACACACTTGTCCAAGCTGAAGATGGGATTTCTTCTAAGTGCATATGCAGGACTCGGGCCGGGGACTAAACAGAAGACCCAAATGACAGGGATCTGAGCGGCCAATCCTTTTAGCGGCGGGCCACTGACACACGCACGGAGCCAGGAGAGAGGAAGAGCAGACAACCAATTTGGGAGTAATGCAACTAAAAACTGACAAGTGTAATTTCATCCATCTGGGCCGATGTGTAAAAAGCGCCGCTCGGAACATTCCCCGTGATTCGCCCTGATTGATCCCCCCCACTACCCCCCCACCACCACGCCAACCAACCCCACTGGTCTCAAACACCTATTATTAGCCACAGGCCTAATAGCACCAGGATGGCTCAACGCTCTCCCAGGGGCCAATTCTGCGGTCATCGGGCCCTCACTCACCGCAGCTGTGGAAACCAGGCGGGTACAGGGAGGAAGAGGAGGAACCGGGAGGAGGAAGAGCAGAGGGGGTGGGGGGTGGACATGAGGAGACAGGAAGACAAAGAGGCAAAAGAGTTAGTGCTAAATAGACACATGTGTCATCCTCAAAGTGCATATGGTGTGTTACTGCTTTTGGAATCCTAACTGGTGTGTCGGGTCAAAGGAGAGGTGGAATTTACCATTTTAAATGTTGATCTAATGACATAAAACAGTGAAACAGACAGAAGTTTTCAGCAAGAAGGTTGTGAGTTTGATTTCTTAGTGAGTGGAGTATGCATGTCTTCCCTGTGTTAAAATAGACCCTTTCAAAGTTTGTAAACTGAAAGTTCTAAATTCCAGAATGTAGGCAACTGGAGGCAAAACCGTCATAGATTTTCAATGTATGTTTCAATTAGCCATAAAATAATGCAAATGAAGAAGGTTTTGGCAAATGATAACCACTCTGCTACATGTAGGTGATGTCAGAGCCTGGTTAGGAAACATTAGTGAATGTACCTCACACTGTATGTTTATTTCATGTAGACATAGTAACAGGTAGCTTTTTGGCTGGAGGCAAATCATTATATGCTCAGAATTATTCTATCTCTCAACAGAAATCACACTTTTTTGTAAAGTTAACTCACTTTTGCTTCAGTCGCCTCCATTCCGGAATTTTGAACATTCCATATGACAAACATTTAAAGGGTCAATAAGGTCTCTTTCTTCCCCGTTTGAAGACTTGTTAGAACATGTGGTGACTCTAAATTGCCTATAGTCAGTGACTGTGAGAGTGGGTGTCTGTCTGTTTGTGTGTATCTGTGTCAGCCCTGCGACTAACTCACCACTGTCCAGGGTGTACCCCGTCTGAGGCCCGTATTGGCACCATCAATGTCTGACTGTTGAGTTAATAAACAATTGTTGTAAACTGCTTTGTGTCATAAGTCATAATTATTGTGTGTGTGTCTTTAAATGTTGGATATTGTGTAGTTCTGTTTTTGACCCAAAAAATGTATAAAAAGCAAGACGCTTCAGCAGAAGGCCCTAAATCCAAATGTGCTGCAGTGGAGAAGGCCAAGGTGATGTGTCCCAGAAGAGAAAGTTGAGCCCGTGGTGAGAGTGAGAAGTGTTGATTGCAGTGATTTGGTGATGGATTAAGGTCAGAATCATTTGTTAATGGGCCTTCACTCTGTTTGATTGAGTGAGCCCTTACACCAGTGCAATGCTTTTCAAGGACAATGATGACAATAATTGGCTGCCTTCACTTCAGCCAAATTGGGCAAAGTCCGAAAAACTCTCCACTCCAAATGGACAGTTCACGCCAAATGAAATGAAAATAATGACTATGATATGATAAGGCCAGCTACATGCACATGATCTCACTTTTGATTGGTTCTGAAGAGGGCCGCTGCACTACACTACAATATACAATTACAAAATTACAAAATTTTACTTTGCTATTATTACTATTAAAATGGTTAATGTAATTGATGCCATTGTTAATAAATGTCATTAAATTATTTTGAATGTGACTCTGCCAATATACCGGTAGTTAAAATCACTGTTAATACAGAGAACTGATGATCCTTAATTGCCTGGTTGTCTAATACTATGTAAAGACTGTGACCTTTGAGTTCCAAACCGGCATTTTGGCAAACCCAGATCGATATGGTTGCACTGTACTGTGGAAATAATTGTAATGTTTTTCATGTTGTGTAGATTAGAAGTCACCAAAGAAAAGCATACAGGAGCTTTATCTGAGACTGAGGCCTTATGGACACAGGCCTCAGCCTGCATCAAAAATCGATTTAAGTGTGTGCTCCATAGATCAAAAATACAAAATGTCAATATTCCGATATATCGTGATACTGTATCGTTATATCGGAATGAATCATGAGCTACAGTTGAGAGTGTTCACCATCCTAATTATTGAATTAACTGTATATAATATTTCATAAAAGGAATACAGATTAAATACATTCTTAGTTCCTTTAAAAACTGTGATATATCCTAGGTCATTATGTGCAATATATCGTCATATTGTGATGTTATCATGAGCCATGTATCGAATCGAACTGTGAGGTATACACTGTGATTCCCAGCTCTATTTATAATATCTAGGAATATATATTTTTTTGCTGGATCTAAAATAGTATTTTTGCAGAACTGTGGCTGATTGCAGTGCATCCTCTTGTCCCATTCAGTGAAAGGAGAATGTGTAAGCTGTGTTCAGTTTCACTGGGAGTGTCCGTCTCACCTCTCAGGCCTGTCCCATGAGAACGGCGCTGGTCTAGAGCCTCTGTCACTCCCACTGCCTTCTCTTACTTCCACCTCACTTCATGGGATGCTCTTAAATTTCACCAGGCTTTATTTGTGCAGGCAGCCTCCTTTAGAAAAGCTCCTGCAGGAGACACATAAAGGGTATACAGAGTTTATGGGGTATTCAAATGTAGGGATTTACCAAGAGCCAAATCCCAAGAAATGACTAAATAATTTTTAAGGATGGTTCAGTAAAGCAGAATCTATAATAATAAAACAGTCTTCAAGCATGATTCTTTACTGTGAACTGTATCATGTAACCAGAAGTCCTGTTTAAACATGATCCTGAACTGGACCGCTTGTGTTCATATGTAATGGACTAACGTCAAATTGAAACCCTGATCACATTAGCCGAATCTGTATAAAGACAGACCCAATTTTATACAATCTTTGTCATAAATGGTCTGATTTGAATGCAGATTGTGTGCAAATATAAAACGCTATAATGATCGTGCTAGAGGGACATATGCAACACAGTTTATCTTGAAATCCTGCCAGGTGCCATGACAGTTCCCTGGACCAAACTCTGGACATATCTGAGTCACTGGGCAGCACAGATACAGATGAAATATTCTGTGTTTCAATTAGGTTTGAGAACATATTCTGTAAGCACTCTTCTTCTTCAGTTGTTCCATGTTTTTGCTACAATGTTATTTGCATTGCATGTAATCCTGTTCTTGGACAGCTTACTAAGGCTGGTGTTTTTACAATTGACATTCATAAATATGGACTTGTGTGCACAGCTACAATTAGGCCAGGCTCTTTACTAACTAGATTATCAGAACTATTTTTCCTCACCAGTCTTTTTACTCGTGAGACTTTAACCTCTGATGTCCAGTAGTGAAAGCTCTGTTTTAGCAAATCCATGTTCAACCGTATTGGCCCACGCTGTTGTGTTCTGTAGAGTCGTTACTTAATACTTCTCGTTGATCCAGTGTCTGTCTGTCATCTCTTCTGACCCCACAGTCCACACAGCGTGAAACCGGCCTTCACGCCACCTCTGTCTGCCACTGAAAACACGTGACGTCGACCATTAGCCCTGTTACAAAATGTTCCCACTTCAATAACCCGCTTTGCTATAAACGATAGTATTTGGTAGTAAATAATGGAGGACATGAATATATATGAGACAAGGGTGCCCTTTAGAAATGGAAATATAGTTGATCTAATTATCTTACGTAATGTGTATGCTTTTAAAGGTATAGAAATCGCTTTTATATATATATATATCTGATGTTCTATATGTTATCGCATTTGAATGGAGTTTTATGAGACGCCTGCGCTTAAATAGGCCCATTGCCACGTTTTGTTCGCTAAGGTGTATTTAGTGCTCAATAATCCGGATAATTGCGCAGAACACGGGGGTTTTCTTGTGTTTGAAGTCCGGACTGAAGGCCCTGGGATCTGCAGCTGCTGAAGTGAAAGGATCCGTGTGTAACCGCAGGGAAAACGCTGGTCGCCTTTTGTTTACCACGGGATTCTTGATCATTTTTTTTTTCTTTTTTACTAATTCATTTAAATGGCTTTCAAAATAGAAAATTGAAATGTTGCTCCTGGCCTCTATCTCGGCAGCAGCGTCCTGGCAACAGAGCAATTTTCTATCATCAGGAATAAACGACATCGAACAGTACATTCTGATAAAAAAAAGAGCTCTGATTGCTGGCCTTCCTGTCTGTCATCCAGCGACCATATCCTCTCCTTCAAGACCGACCACTGCGCTGTCACACCTAATAATGTCGCGTATTAAGTCAAGAGACGAGGGTGTGTGTGTGTGTGTGTGTGTGTGCGTGTGTGTGTGTGGGGGGGTCTCTATCTCTATGGTGTGGCCCCCACCACCGAAGCCACCCTGCTTTTGGGACATGACACTGTGCTGTAGTTCGGTATAAAGCAGAATCATATGTGAATAATAATGTAACAGGCAGGTCTTTGTTCTGCTCCAGTGAATTTTTATGACGCACACGCGCAACAGGGAGATATTAAATGCTAAATGCTGTAGTTGTGGCAGGCTAGTGTTTATGGATATATAGACTATCTATAAAAGTGGATTCGGGCATATTGGTTGCATAAGGTGAAGACTTTGAATAAACCAACTATATAGGTATAACTATATATAACTAAATGGCATGCGTAAAATAGCATCCATGACCTATTCAATGATGGGGATTAGAAAATGTAAATGTTTCCCGCCTGTTCCAAAGTATTATAGTATATAAAGTTTTAAATGTAATCTTCGGTTGTTTGATTGTAACGATAATGAGTGAAAAGGTATTCTTTGTGAGATATCAGCGAATCTTGCTTGTGTACACTGTAACAGCCGCCACTGGATTTGAATGGTCTACCTTTTGATATAGCCTACTTTATTCGATTTTTAGCAGTGCATGATAGCCTAATATTGTGGATTTTAGTCTGAATATTTGCTGTGATTGCATATATTTGCATTCACCATTGGAAATATCAAGTTGGCCTATACTGTATTTACATTTATTTTATATATGATTACTAATATTTTGATCGTATATGAAGTCCGGCACTTGTTTAAAACACTTATTTGTGTATTTCGTTATATAATTGAGCTCGTGCAACTGTCAGATTTGCGCATTATTATATTTTGAGCCATGTCACAGTTAGACCAATGTTCTGTGATGACTCTTTTTTGCATTCATGTTTTTTTTTTGTTTTTACATCGGGCAGAATTTTACCCGTTGTCAAAAAAGAGCGCAGGATAATTAATAATGAAATAAAAGTCCATAACTGTGGTCCGGCCCAGTAGTGCGTTAGAAGCCACAGTGCCGGTGGTCATTTGTAATCCACCTGAGTATTCCACTGCCTTCCACTCTCTCGTCACTACCAGTACCTGCGTTTCTTCACGGAGACACTTGCGTTCACTTTGACAAATCCCATTAAGATTTACGAGTGGCCCCTGTGCAGCTTAAGGTGTGCGCCGCTGTTACGCACGGCTGGAGTCCAGTGGGACACTAAAACAGCTGATCATTCTATTTGTATGTTCAACCAGAACTGTCGTCTCTCTGACGTTCTGTTTCTTTTCCAAGAAAACTTTCCAAAATTAACCCACACACAAACACCAAATAGCCCTTTAACGCGGCAGGGTAAACCAAAGAGGGACGAGCCAGTAACATCTGAGTGACCGCGGAGGCTCCACCACAATTATGGCATATGGTTACTTTAAAACCAAAAAGAAAATGATTTTGCTGATGATAAAATTGCTGGATCCCCACAGACAGTTATATCTCGTGCGGAAATATGTTATTACATATTTTGTTGGCTTCATAATTTATAGAAAAACTAAAGAATTTCATGTTAAAATGTATAATAAATCCAGAAATGAGTATGTAAAAATCAGGATGTATTGGAGAGTATTATGGACATGGAGTGGGTTCCAAAAACACGCTGTTATAGCTCGTGCGTAAAGACTGGCATCACGTTGGCTTCATAATTAATGTAAAGGACACCCACCTATGTGTTAAAGGCTATAAGAAACGTATAAATTAGGATGTTGGACAACATTATGGGACATTGGTGAGTTCATGGTCTAAAAGGCTTGTCTGCTGCGTAAAACCAAGGGAATCCCAGGCCGCGCTGACATTGGAGTGATTTTAGAGAGTCATTCATCAGATTTGTGAGACAGTTGGAAATAAAGACCACTCGTGTTAAAGCAGCGCTGCTCATTGATTGGACTGAAGGTCAACTGTCTACTTATAGGGAAAGTTCTCGATTTGCGCGCGACCTGCTCCATTTGCTGATTGACATTTGTGCTCGTGCGTAAAATGACTGCTGATGCGAATAAGGTGAAGAGTAGAATAAGACGTGCGCTATGGGCACGTGCCACGAACGGCTTTAGGCCCGTTTTGTACAATGTTAATGGCACGTGCTCAGGACGCATGAAAACATATTAGTCAGTGAACAGGAGGAGGTTTTGAGAGAGTTTAGTCTCGTTCTGTTTCACGTTTGTATAGCATTAATGCTTAACAAACTTGGACATAATGGAAAACAAATGCTGTTATTGGAGTGTATTGAGGAAGATATCACTTGGTAAATTAACTGCAGAGCTTATATCGACATGTTCTATGTTCTAAAAGAGTCAAAAATAATGTTCTGCTTTTATGAAACCAACGCTAGAAGACAAGTGGTTACAAAGAGTCCTTGATTTATCAGAGTTATGTGAAAATGCAGCCACGCCAAGGAAGGTAAACGTAAATAGATTAGTAATAATGTATATAAACCAACCTTGATGCCTACAACCATAATACTGCAGCTTGGACCATTATACAAATGCTAATATGCTTTTATTAAACAAGGGTAGATGTTTCATAGAGTGCATTTTCTTTACTATTTTTTTATACATTTCTTATTTCTTCCTTATAAACTTCAAAATGATAGCTGACGTACAATGAGTCTATTAACCCTACAGATACAAGGCTCTTTATTGTTGATTTGCTTTATTATTTAAAATGTGCTGCTGCCTGACAACACAATAAATAAATAGTGGTAGAAATCTGTTTTTGGAGGTGCGTAAAAATGGATCTCGTTTTTAAAAGTGGACACCAGTTTGGCTCTTCTCTGTGATGTTGCATGTTGTGGCCTGGTGGTAACACGCCACAGAGCAGGCCTTTCAATTAACCACGGTTGTCAGCTCTTAACATTTCCAAAGCATGTCATGTTCAAACAAATCCGTCCTTTCAGCACTCCGCTCCAGCCCCGGCGCGCGTAAAGGACCCAACAGGCCGGCTCTTCTTTGACTGTCCACAGACAGAGCTGCCGTTTAAACCCACGGGAGGAAGAAGGGGCAGTCCAGAGCATGTCTATCTTTGTAGTAGTAGCTCTCAAAAGGCGATTAGAAGAAGCTGCAGGATCTGGTTTCTCATCGACGCGTCCGAGTGGAACGACATGGGGGAATTGACCGTTAGCTCACTCACGGTTGACCGAAGCTTACGGCCAGGGGGAGACGTATCCAGAACAAACCTAGAAAGACCCTACCTGTTTCATAAATGTGCTTCATTTCAAAGACTCTCCCGTCTACGCGCGTAAAATCCGTCCACGTTGTTCCTCCCTGTGCGTCTCTCTCCGCTCCGCCGCTGTACAGTGATTATCCAGCGGCTGCTTCTGCGCTTTTTTTAAAATCCCCACAAAGTAAATAACAACCACAGATGACGATAATAGCAAGGTACCAAGTTCTTGTTACAGAAAAAATAAAGGGTAGAAAATTGAAACTAAACGCTGCGTTTAGACAACCATTTTTGATAAGAGGATAATTGAGGCAACACTGGCATATAATTAGGCCGTAATTTATGCTATATCCACTTTTTATCCCCCCCCCTCATAAAATAAAACCAAACCATAATCATCACCGCTCAATTGTTCTTCATTTTACAGCTGCAATTTGGGTAAAGTGTGGCCGCTAATCAAACAGGTTTGTCTTGATTGAGTCCAAATATAAGCATTCATTTTGTCCTTATTTGCAAAGAGCCAAAGTATAATTGGCATATATCGTGGAGCCTCGTGTTACAACAAGGATAAAGACGCTGTCAATTTATCCGGGTATCCACCCTTCTATCTGCAAATATACCTCCGGGCTTATTCTTACGCCTGTGTCACACTCGCTCGGCTCGAGTTTGTCTTCAAGATACTTAATCAAGTCTAAGAATTATACAACAAAGGCGAATTGTAAAAATGAATAATGAAGGATCATGTGTGAAATATTGTGTTTCTAACGCACTTTTATTTGTATGCTATTCGCGTTTAAACGATTCTGACGCATTCAGGAAATGAGAAATATTCTACATTTGTAAATATTTACTGCTTGGGTTATGCCTTGTAAAAAATGTGTCGCTAAAATGCTTCCCCATGCACACAAATATAGTAATTGGGTGGATTTAGGGGATTAGAAAGCCAATTCAAAGCGCATTGTACGCCACGCGCAATTTGTGGCTTTGGGTTCAAAACAAAACAGTAAAGACGTGGTGTGTACTCGTCCTGCGGCACTAGGCGTCTGTTCCCATGCGCCATGTATGAATTGGCTCGTATTTGCGGTTGGTGGGAGCTGGTAAGGTGGGTTAACTCCACACAGCTCAAGTCTCCGTGAAGCGCAGAGCTGCTGATGATGACGTTGGCCTCGGGATGACCAATCGGGAGGCGCTGCCCTTTCGAGACAAACCATTTTACTTGTGCATCAAAGTCTGGAAGCAAGGGCTCAATTTTAACAGAATCCACCTTAAAATCTGTCGTCTTAACTTTACCTTGTTGCCGCCACGTTGAGTGAGAACATCACTGGGGACGAGGGGGAAAAAAAGCAGGGACGGCGTGTGTTAATAGGACAATATCTGGAGGAGAGGATTGAGGAAGTGAGGTCTTGAGGAAAGGGGGGCGAGGAGTGCTCTCAAGGCAGAAAATTCGATGATGACCATGACTACGATGGCTGATGGGCTGGAGACGCAAGACTCATCCAAATCCGCCTTCATGGAGTTTGGGCAGCAGCAGCAGCAGTCCCACTCCCAACAGAGCTCGCCGTCCATGTCCGGAGCGCACTACCCGCTGCACTGCCTGCACTCCGGGTCCCACTCCCACCACCAGCACGACAACAGCAGCCCGTACAGCGGCGCCAACTCCTACAACCGCTCCCTAGCCTACCCGTACGTGAGCCACCACAGCCCCTACCTGCCGTCCTACCACAACAACACGGGCGCACAGACGAGGTTAGATGGCACAGGTAAGCATGTTGCTCCATACTCGGAACCATACGAACCAGTGCGTAAATAGAAAAAGACTGTTTTAAAGCCGCAGTGTGGAGCTAGTGGAAATTAGGCAGCCCTGAATGTTGTAATTAGCATTTAATTGACATGTCATTACCAGTAATATCCTAAATATGACAGCCTATGTGGAACATTGGCGGCGCCTACAGCCAACGCCAATCACCTCTTATAAAACACGTATATTACAACACGTATATTTTTATTCTCTTTGGTCGAAGTAATGGCTTTCACCTCGTTTCTGGAATGATAACACTGTTTTTTTGTTGCAGAGCAGCAGAAGACGACGGTGATTGAAAATGGAGAGATTCGCTTTAACGGGAAAGGGAAGAAGATACGCAAACCCAGGACCATTTACTCCAGTTTGCAGCTGCAGGCGCTCAACCACCGCTTTCAGCAAACGCAGTACCTCGCTTTACCGGAACGCGCAGAGCTGGCCGCGTCCTTGGGGCTCACACAAACGCAGGTATAGCGGATCAGCATTTTGCCCTGATCAAGTTTTTATGCCGTCAGTGTTTTTCTCTGTACGCATTTGAGCTTTTACGCACATTATTTTGTTTATTATTATTATTATTATTATGACATTTATTATTTCTAAACATTTGGAGTTAACTTTATTTCTAATATATTTGGAATTTTATCTGGTTCATGGTAGCGTGTTTGTCATTTATTTATTTCTTTATTTGACTCTTTATTGTATTTATTTATTATTTATTTTATGCATAGTTATATATATATATATTGATATATCCGCTGATTGATTGAATTTTGTACCATTTTTCAACAAGATCAACAATAATATACTGCTAAAAAATGCCTTTTCCCGTGCGCATTTGAACTTTTACGCACCATAACAATCATACAATTACTATTATTATTATTATTGTTATTTTATTTCGTACCTGTCCGCTCTTCTTGTGTAACACATCTTTTTTTGTTCTCCTCGGCCTCAGGTAAAAATTTGGTTCCAGAATAAAAGGTCAAAGTTCAAGAAGCTGTTGAAGCAAGGCGGAAACCCTCTCGAGAGCGAGCCGATCCCCGGTTCCATGTCGCTGTCCCCACGTTCCCCCACCATCCCTCCCATCTGGGACGTCTCCGCCTCGTCCAAAGCCATGCCGACCAACAGCTATATGGCCGGTTACTCCCACTGGTACTCGTCCCCGCACCAGGACTCCATGCAGAGATAGACTCAGACACAGGCCTCCAGATGAAACTTCTGCGGAGAGGCCTTTGAGCCACACGTCCGTCCAATAGTAGCCACAGTTTTGGGCTGGAGAAGAAGCCAGGGGAGGACAAAAATGCTGAGCAGGCTTGACGGACCTGAACATTTTGTACATGGCTGTGCAGTGGGCATCCTCTCTGTTTAGCTTCATTCATGTTGAAAACCAAATATTGCAATGACTTTGAAGCTCAACTCACGGACGTTTACGCCATGTTTGGAAGTCTTTGGTTGTTCTCTTCTTCAACATGCAAAACTCGAGCAAACTGTCTGTGTGTAAATATCTCTGCCTTTTTGAGCTGTACATACACTTTTTATGTTTTGTCAGATTGAGTAAACTGTGACTCAAAAACACACGCCTGTTTTTGTTGCATGATTTCAATAACGCCCTTAGTACCGCTTTATCCAGGCCTTTTCCACACGCTTCATATTGGGCCAACATCATCCCATTGTAGCTACGCAGTTTCCCGCCACCCTGCAGGGCACACGCTCCAAACACACATAAGTGAACATAAGCTAATGACACAGTGCAGTCAAAGCCCAGTAAACACAGCCCGGATGAAAACGCCACACACTGATATAGATTGATGCAGAGGAAATGAACTTACCCGCTCCGCTGCTGCACATTCACCTCAGACACTTGCTCTAGGTCCAGCTTATCTTGTCATTTCACCCTCAATTATCAGAGGTATTGACAAAATGTTGCGCCTTCTCTGTGTCCTAATGCAGGCCGTTAAATGCCAAGCTCCACGGGATCGATGTGGAACAAAGCAGCCAGCTGCAGTGGCGTTCGATATGAAGCAGATATTTGGGACAATTTGTGGGTTTTTATCCAAGTGAGGCTTTTTTTCCATTCTCATAAATGCAGGCATAATTAGGGTAATTTTTGATGTAGCCCGCTGATTACAGCGTTTTTACCGTCAAAGATAATTACCTGTAATTTTCTACCACTTTTAATACTAAAAGGCATCTTTATTTGGATTTGAGGTAGCACAGATGGAACAAAAGGGGAAATTATTCGGTTATTCATATACAAATTGCTTAGAAGAGTGAGCGCTCGGGATATTATCTGAAATTACACAACGTTGAAAAGCGTCATGCAGCTGTCAAGTCGAGGATGTCCCACTGGCGCACATTCAGCACTACCTGGGCCCCCCCCACACACACACACACATACACACACTGCAGGGCTCCTCATCTGCCTCATCCCGGAGAGCGAGGTGCAGCATGTACCGAGCACATACGGAGGAGAAGCGGTAAACAGGCAGAAACACACACAATCACGCGAAATCAACAGCATGGAGAGACGCGCTTAGAACAGAGACGATCTTTGATGAGCTATATACCTGTAAGTCAGAAGAAAACGGATGTCTAGATAGATAGATAGATAGATAGATAGATAGATAGATAGATAGATAGATAGATAGATAGATAGATAGATAGATAGATAGATAGATAGATAGATAGATAGATAGATA
>JAVQKC010197243.1:0-28473 GCA_036025475.1 Philypnodon macrostomus | reverse complement strand
TATTTGACAGCCTCTAACTTGCACATACTTTGCCCGATTAGGCTAAAACCTGAAAAACCTAATGACCCCCCGGCCCTGAACACATCTGACTAATATAATGGCAGTTACCTCTATAGCGCCCCCCCATAGACTGAAAGAAGAATGTAGTTTTAGGGAAATGTACAGAATTTGGCAAAAATATTCTTCACAAACATCCAGACAAATCAAAAAAGTCAAATATACCCTTCCCATGTTTGTCATGGTTTGGGGGCGAAGCCTCTTAATTGCTCGTTAACAATATTAAAACCCTTAGAAATCACAAAATGTCTGATTAAGGTGCCCGTTGGTGACAGTTGTAGCAGACGTATGGGGAAGACGTATGGGACAGACGTTTTGGACAGACGTATGGGGCAGACATATGGGCAGACTTATGGGGCAGACGTATGGGCAGACGTATGGGGCAGACATATGGGGCAGACGTATGGGGCCGTTTCACCGATATACACCTTGCTGTTGGGGACGACAGCACAGGCCTAGTTATTACCTGACTTTAGCCCCTCCCCTGGCCTCTACAGATAACTTTACGTCATAGAACAGATTTATGATTAACTTGTGTGAAACTTACAGACTACACCTTTCCAAGACGTTTTAATTTAGGTTTGAACAAGTGCCATTTATTTCCAGGAAACAGAGCCATCATTTTCCTTTAAAAAATAGCTTGAAATGTGATATTCCTGTTCTTTTTGGAATTACTTAGTAATTGAAGTAAGCAACTGACTTGATTAGTAAACCCAGCCACAAAGGAGGGAACAAATAATTACTCCTATAATAGATCCTTGTGGTTTCTCTACCATTGTAAAAGCTTTGTTGCTTATTTGATGACAATAGGTCGATATGCGATACTTCCTCAAGACTATTCCCTGACGGTAGACAAATATGCACAATGCACTTCTGCGAAGCCCAACCCTCAATCTAGGGACCAAATAAATGCAGTGAAACTAATAAATAATGTGTTTGTATTGTTATGAATGATTAACTCTAGCCATTATTTTTAAGTATGAGTTTGTATAAAATAGACTTTGGAACATTTGAGGTAAGACCAGGTTAGGCAAACAATAAAGAAGGAATAAAAGATGAAGTATTAATTATCTAACGTCAAACAGAAAAAGGCTTTGTGCATACCTTAACATTGGTTTCGGCCAATATTCACAAAAGGTTGACATATATCAACACTGGTCTCTATAAATGGCCAATGTTAACCTGTTGTTTTTTTATTTATTTTTCTATATCTTGATTTAATTCATGGATTAATAAATACATTTAAAACTTAGTTATATAGTTATTTCTATCGATTTCTTAGTTCCTTTCCTTTATATAAAAACAGGAAACCAAAACATGTTTACAAAATATTGGTATCGACCTAGTATTTTTATACCGTTGCATTCCTTATACCTGACTTCAAAACTTATTTTCAACACATTTTTGAACCAACAGCAGAGCAGATATCATGACCAACCAGTTGCTTCCTACATATGCCCCTGAGTTGTTCAGGCCACAGCTGCAGTCCTTGCGGTTTTTGGGATTGTCGGGGGCAGCTGTCACGGTCGGGGCGGGACATCTGAGCCAGTCTACCCCGATGGATTTTGGAGTGACTTCTTCATTGTCCAGTTTTCCTCTTTTCACCACCCAGTACAGGTTGTCCTTAAAGAAGTAGGTATCACCTGGAGATGCAGAACATAGACAGGTTATCAAATCTGCCACTGTTTTAGCTATAATATATACAAACACTTTTTTTTACATCATAAAACAGGGTCAGATAGTCATTTTTCAATGTTTTATTTTAAACCACTTTAAAACAGATTGTAAAATTAATTTATAGATAGCTTATAAAATCCTGAGTGACTTTATATAAAGACATTCTCCCTGAAAGAAATGTAGGTTCTAGGGATCAATTCAAATGCACATGTATCTTCCACAACAGGTTTACAACTTCCAAAATAACTTGAAATAATGATCTAGAATAGTTGTATAATGTGTCATCACGTTATCGCAAGAACTGTTTTGACACTGTTATCAGGCATCACTTATTTAGTAAAGTTTACATCACATTCCTGCACAAGGTACAGATGCCAAAAAGCCATGACCCTAAAACGACACATTGTCTTGTTTTATCAGATCTAAACAGTGTCAAGGAAATGTTACGGCTTCAGTCTCAGATGTTTTGATTGAGCACATACCTTCTCCCCAGCTGATGATATCGTCCATGTCTGTAGGCACTCCCTTCCAAAGGCTGCTGTCTCGTGGAAAGTCTGGGTCGAGTTGTCGGGTCACTTGACTATCTTTGCGGACTTCGCTGAACCTCCAGTATTCCCCTCGGCTGAAAAGGTACGACTTCCCGTTGTGGTCCCAAATGAAGGCGGCTTCAACTTTATCCACAGGTTCACCTTTCTTAGTTTTCATTCCCCAATCGGACAGAGGCCTTGGGTAGCCGTCCATCACCTCTGTGTCCTTAAAAACCCAGTATTGAGACCCTGAAGAAAACACAAAATATTCACAGGTTAAAGTTGTAGCCTTGAAGATTCCTAAAATAAGAATTTGTTAAAATGTTAAAGAAATGCTTGACCAAATATAGTCAAGTTTTACTTAAGTCTCTCTCTCTCAATCAGATTTCTCTCTCTCAAATCAGAGTTGGTGTGGACTTCTACACCACTCAAAAATTTGCCTAATTGGTCAAAATGGTAGCCCACAAACTTTGATTTGATGTTGCTGTAGTGGCTAGAGGAGGGACTAAAGTAAAATAGTACTTATGACAGATTACCTTCTTTACATAATAGAACCGGGTCAAATAGTCAATTCTAATATTATTATTAGTACGATTTCTTTTTTGTTTGGGGTAACAGCTACTTTGGGCCTGGGGTAGGGAACGCTCCAGACAATGACACATTAGTCTTATGCTAACAGACAAAACATTAATTCATTCAGTGTGGCAATTTAGATTTACAGATGCTCAGACCGAGTGTGGTAAGAAGCATGATTCAAGTGACTTCGAAAGTGGCATAGTACCACATACAGACATCTCAAAAGTGTTCAGTGAGCGGCAGTTGTGTGGACAGAAATGCTTTGTTGATGCCATAGGAGACCAACTTGTCAGACTTTAATATTTGTATGTGTCTTACCAATAAAGAAGACTATTCGACTGTCAGCCTTTCGCTCATATACAGCATCAATCTTATAGGACCCCGAGGGCAGCCCCATCCAGAAGTTTCTGATCCGTGCTGGATTTAGGGAGATCAGTGAGCCGTCCCGTTTAGTCCTCCAGAATTGGTCACCTGTACAGCAAATCTTTTTTATACAGAGCAAAAAATACATATAAAAAAACGTTGTCCTCGTTAAACAGTACCTTTAAAAAAGAAGATCTCTCCTCTGATGTTTGCCACTGCGTCAAAACCGCCCTGGCACCGTTTCTCAAAAGAGGTGTCAAAGCTGGGACAAAAAGAGTCAAGAAGCATGAAGTATGGTTAGAGATGCAGTTCGATAAAAGTCCACCAGAGAGCGCAAGTCAGCTGCAAAAATCAAGTGATTCAAGCTGAGTTTCTATGCACCTCTTGTTAAAATCAATTCAGTTTACTCACAGTTTACTAATGTTTTACAGTAAATACTTTCTACATAGTGCTATTTGATTGACTTACTGCTTTGTTGGTCTTGGTGGGGGTGGACTGGGCAGGTGTGGAAGGTCTGGTTTGCCAGGTCTGTTATCATCTCTGACACCTAGACAACATGTGTGAGAACAATTATGACATATTACCTACTTTACATCATAGGGTCAGATTCAAGCAGAGTGGTTCGGGGTAGGGTTGAAGGTGCAGCCCTCAAATTGAAACATCCCCTTTGTTGTGGCCCTTACTTCCAATAGAAACTGTAAATAAATAGACGTTGAAGACATATGCACTCACCATAAAGCTGTTGAATGGCCATCTTGTCATCGAGGGACAGCCGGAAATTGAGGATGTCTCCCATGGGACCCTGGTAATACGGTCTCATTATAGATGGGTCAGTGGAGGAGTGAGATAGCCCCAGTGCGTGGCCAAATTCATGCACCGCGACTGTGAACAAGTCTATGGTACTGCTGTCACCTGAGGATGTGCGAAGGCGTTACTGGAGCATATACACGTAACATAAAGGTGGAAGAGGTTATGTCCAGGGGCGTGGCATCAGGCAGTCTAATTAGGTCAACTGCACAGGGGCCCAGAAGATAAAGGGATCCCATAATACCATCAAACCCTGTATATTATTTGTCACATTATAGGACTTAAATATTCAAAACAATCAAGGGTATATGAAAAAGCTACATACAAAAACACTGGACTGCACTTTATTTTACAGCATAGGTATATTATGGTAATGTTGTGGTAATAAACAGGTAAATAACAGGTAATAATATTGCAATTATGGTTTTACCAAGGAATTTCTATGTACTTAACCATAATTTCATGCAGTGTATTTAGCATGGTGACAAGTTAGGGTTGGGTTGGTTATTACAAAATAATTACTACCTATATTACATATTTATGACCACACTATTACCATATTATTATTGCGATGTGTATTTGTATAATGTTGCCAGTTGTTGATAGTTGGACAAATTCAGTAAGCTTGATATGAACCTAGTAAATGAGCAAAATATGCTTCAATATTTACTTACTGGTGTAAAGAGGCAATGAGGGACCCTAGATTTACAAAAAGGGGCCCCTCGTTCTGTCTTTAAACCAGTGGGTTATGTATTGATCCTGTTGTATGTACCTCTAAAGCTCCAGCTCTCATGGTCGTCAAAATGTGTGTCCCCGGCTACCTCGTCCCGACTGGGGAAGAAGGCGTGGGCCAGGGTGCCTCCTTCGCCATCGAAAGGGTATCCATCGTCGTGCAACAAGCGGGCAAAAGATACTCTGATATCGCCCCCAGTGGACACCCCACCACTCTCACTGGGAACCCGCTGAAACTGCAACGGGGCCGCATCACTCCAGGCTTTCAGGGCATAAGTCAGGATATTATCGACCAAAGCAGGATTCATATTGGGTGACACTTCAAGAGATGGGTAACTGTGGACACTGTAAAGCAGACAGTATGATTATTTAGTTTATATTTTTTGGGAGACTAGAATAAGGGGAGGCCAGTGAAACACAGACTTCACTGCCCACTATTAGGTACTGCTTCTTGTTCTAGACAGTTTTGAATGGTGAAGAATGATTATATGGCTTTGAATGTGGGATCTTCTAGTACAAAATATATAATACTAATTACACACAACACAACTATCTCTAAGGTATAAAGAGAATAGTCTGTTAAGGATAAATATTCTGCGAGTGGTAGCTCTGTGGTGAAAATCTCTTCATAATGACGGCAGCAAAAAACAGCAGAAGACCTGCAGACGTCCACACTGGGAGCCACTTTATTAGGTATGAGAGCTTCATAATTCATAGAGTGGCCAGTGAGAATGCATTTACCCTTAAAAAAGAGGATAAGTAAATAGAGTGGCTAAGTGTATCAGCAAATGGAAATGGTAAACACATTAACAACAGTAGTGTCTTAATGGGCAGGAGAATGCAGTAGTAGAGTCTATGTCCAAAATCACTGACCAACCCCTACAGGCCTATCAGGAAATGTAGTGTATCTAATAGTATATTACATAGAAGCCTAGGTATGTCGTAGTGATGGACATATTATATTTGGACTACAGACCTTCAAGAAAAACTGGAAAACAATCTTCACTAACTAAAAAATAATGATAAAACTGCATTTTAACATTGACCACCTATGTGGTCTTCTGCTTCTATAGCTTGTTATGTGTTTGTAGATGGAGTCTTCTGCTGACCTCAGTTGAAAGATTTTTTAATTATTGTTGCCTTTATAAAATGTTCCGACCCTCACATTTTCGCTCACACAACTGTCCCTTACTGGATATTTTCTCTTCTCAATGTAAATCTATTTAAACATAGACCAGTTGTTTTAACTTCATCAAGTCTTCTTCCCAACCTATGTACTGTATGCCTCCATTGAGTTGCTGCTGCTATGTGGTTGGTTAATAAACTAGGCTATTTGAGCTTTGGAGAATGATCTATTTGTAAATTTTAACTGAGTTTTTGTTGCATCTTTGAATACAAGCTAAACTGTTGGGTCCCTCTCCTATTGTGAAAAATGATTGACACATAGAGGAAGTGCAGCTAACATGATGACCAACACACCTCCACGTGAGGCCTGTCTTGTGCCACTTAAGGCCTGACAGGGCATATCTCTTCCTCCTCCTCCTCCTCCTCAACATATCCTCGCTGCCCACAATATCCGGAAGAGAGCAGCGCGGTTTCGACATGAGGCTTAAGGTGTTTTCATCTGAAATATAGATAAAACCACATCATGTTGAAGCTAAACCAGTCACAGGAAGTCATATACCAAAGATCTTTACCAAGAATCCCCGTTTCTGGAACTCCACCGAATCTCTGCATGACACGAATGGCCTTCTCGATGCCCTCCTTGGTTTGAAGTTTACTCGTGCGTGGATCGGGTGGAGGAAGGTAGCCATATCTGCTCAGCCAGTCCTGGGCAGACAACAAAGAAACAATCAATGGCCACTTTATTAGGTACAACTGTGCCTTAAGCCATGCTGACCTACATTGTTGGTATATTTCAGAAACAGCTGATTGATTGGGAATTCTTTGAGCCAAAATTTCCATGCCAATGCCAGAGGACAGAGAAGAATGGCCAGAATTGAAAGGCTAACTTCTATAACCCTTGTTACAACCATGGTCTCCAAATGACCATCTCTGAAGGCACAAAATGTCAGTCCTTGAAGCTGATGCACTTTGCACTTTATTAGGTATAGGGTCTACCTAATACAGTGGCCGGTGAGTGTATGCTGTTCAACTGCCACTTAACCGTCAGAGCTTAACTTTTAATGTTTGACTCAATCAAACCACTTATTCTGAATTCTGTTATACCTGACTTCCTGTTGTGTTGCCTCCACCCTTTGCATCCACCCTTTACAACAGGAAAAAGATGTTTCTAAAGTCATCAACTGTTGTCTTTTGTGGTTTACCTTGAAACAATCACAAGAGTAAAAATCTGAAGTAACAATAATGCTAATCATAACTTCAATTTGTTTATTAAATATTGTGTTTTATGGATATATAAATGTAAGGTCAATTTGTTTGCTTTCCATTAAAGGCTTTGAAGATGTTGTGATTGGATCTTAGGCTCTGAAATACAGAAGTAAAACCAGCTGAGTAGCTTATAACTAGGAGTCCTCTGTTGCAATATAGAAATTACGTTTTAAGTTTACATAGACACTCACTGGCCACATTATTAGAAACGCGTTGTACCTAAGCCTACCTGCTTCAAGGAGGAGACCGAGACGTTATTCTGCATATCCTGGTAACAGATTTAATTTACACTCATCTCAAACCCCTGTCTGTGCCCTGTGGCATCAACAATGCTTTTTTATTTTACAACTGATAAAGCATTTCAACTGCTGTACCTAATATTATGAGTTTTAGTAATTCACTTTTTCAATTGTAAACACAAACATTTCTAATTGTATGTAGTGTTAATCTTTATTTAGCGTAACACAGGCAAATAAATAGCAGTTTTAAAATAATTCTTGTATTGTCCACTCACCACTGCTCTGCTGTACTGGTCATCCACTGCAGATACACCGCCCGCTAACACCATCATCACTGTCCACAGCAGACCCAACTCCAGCGCCACAAAGTGCTCCATCCAGCCCGCTACCTATTCTTTTGACAAATCTGTGACATGTCTATGTTTCTAATTACTCACAACTTCCTCTCGCACTTCCTTTGCTGACACCCCCTTTTTATAAAATAGAAATGATGAAACAAAGCTTACCCTTGTCTGTGCCTCCTTCTGAAGCTGGTCCCTGAGGACTAGGCAGGGCTTATCGATCGGTAAAGGCCCGCCTCCTCAGACTCTAAAGTGTCTAACAGAGGTGGATAGTTACATTTACTTTCACCATACCTATATAAGAAATATTATATTTTGAAGTAGCAATTCTCTTGAGTGAAATATGTCAAATTCAAGAGGAAGAACACTTTTACTGTAACTACATTGTACCTAACCCCAACCCTAACCTTAACCATTCGGTATGTACAATGTAGTTACACATTATTAGTTTGTTACACAGTGTATTACATTGTACTTAATGAGGCAGATAGAGAAATTGTGACCTATTTTTTGGTCTAATTATTACATTTAGTTTAGTACTTTTTCAGAAGAGTATTTTTTTACTCTCTTGATTAATTATTTGAACAAGTACTTTTTTACTTTTACTTGAGTAACTTTATTGTGTACCTTTATTTCTTACTTAAGTAAAATGATTGTTTCCTCTACCCACCACTTTATTAGGTACATTTGGTAGACAAAGATACAGCTTTAAGTGAAATTACATTATTCGGTCACATTATATTAGGCCTATCTAATCATAACCAGTCAGTGTATATTAGTCACATATCACACATCAACCAACATCCTTATGACTGTTGGCAGGTGAGGTTAAAAAAGTATTGTTGACTGACAGTGGATAAAATTATTAAATGAAAATTTTGTGGCTGAAAAAATAATCTAATAATTTTTTAATGTGTGGTCTAAATCAAAAAAAGTAAACGTGACCTGGTAAGAACCACACTAAAAACACAGAACAGTCTCTTGGTCCATTAGTAATCTTTTCTTAAAAATGACCAATCTGTGACAACTAACTAATTTGAATCTTAACCCAATGCTGTATCAATGGAATTAATTAATTTGAAATTGGCTGAGTGAGTCTTCAAAATGACTGCCTTGTATGCATTATACAAAAGTTCACCGAAACTGCATTATTGATTGTAATTCTTAACAGACTGGGTTATCACCTTGATCCTGCTTAATGTCATTGTGTAGAAATCGTCAACCAAATATTTTACGATTTTTCCCCAGAATGCTGGCACAAAGTTCTCAGACATGCATTTCAGGGTAATTGATGGTGGCGCTTTTAAGGGAAGTGCGTCAGCTCGTCACAATAGCCTCTTACAGCTTCATAATGTTAGCATGTGTGTTCATACTCGGCTCAAAGCATCAGTAGTATTATCTTTCTCCTCCACTCATCCTCCCCCTTTCTTCTTGTCTTTGATTTCTGACCACTCTCCAGGGCCCAAGTGAGTCATGCCATTAGGCCAAGAGCTGCCCAGCTAATGGTCAGCCAGTTTCCGTCAAGTCTGCAGCAAGACCATGTTTAGACCAATGGAGAAGTCTTTTGTAACCATATAAACACAGAGGTAGTAATGAGATTTTTCAATTCAAGTTAGTTATATTTACTTGAGTGACTTTTTAAGAATCAAATGAATGCACAATATTTGAATATTTTGAATATAGTAATATTTTGATAATTTTTTAAATTAACAGTACTTTGGCTTAAGTTGTGGGAAATTTGGTTTTAATTTATGTTCATGTAAAGATGGTTTAGGTTTATCATTGTAAAAATACCAGATTTGACAATTGATTTCTTATTTGTTTTCTAATTACATAAATGCTAAAAAATACAATAGTGGTTGCATCTAGTTACTCAGAACCTATAGTAAGAATATATCTAGAAACACATTTTTTCTTCTATTTTGGTATTTCATCCACCTCTGAAAAAAACATAGCCATATTTATTTTTATTACATATAGTTTTATTCTCATTAAAGGGATTCAAGGCCTTCTTCACAAAAGGGTTGACTCTTGGTAAGATATACAATACTAACACAACACGCACGGCAACAACAGAAACAACACAAGCCTAAATGTGAATGAGTGAAGAGACAAATAAATACATTTAAGAGACGTTTGAGATTCATTGAGAAGATGCTGATTGTCTAGTGAGAGGTTTTTGGTCATGCTGCACAGTTTGGCTTTAGTTTCATATGCACAGTGTCACCTACTTCCTTGACTTGATTGTCTGAAGGCTGGTTTTTGGTATAAATGATGTTGATTGTCATTGGCGACTTGATATGTCAGTGGTGTAAATAAAAAAGTGACAATTCGGTGTGTAAGGGTAAATAAATGGATGAAAATGGTCATTTCTGTCCCTAAAGTGTTGCAGGGGAGACTACTAAGAAGCTATAGACATTATACCTTTAAAATCTACACTCAACTGGCCACTTCAGGTTGACTCTTGTAGTAAATAATGTGGCCCTAGTGTGGTCATCTGCTACTACAGCCAATCAGCTTTAAGTCTTGATGTGCACTCCAAGATGGCCGTCTGCAGACCCTAGTTGTATTTGTGAATTACACATTATTCTGATTTGAATCTCTTAAAACTGCAAAGAAATCCCAATCTAAATGCATTGATTTGCTGCCATGTGTTTGACTAATTCACTATTTATGTTTATAAATTGAAAAGGGATACCTAATAAAGTGGCCAGTGAGTGTATGGCAAAATGGTAAAGATTCCTGAACCGGTTTGATCTATTGCAATTACAGTATCGTTACAGCCCTAGTACATAACTGTGAATGTCTGGCTTTATCGGTCAACAGTGCTTCGCTAATTATATATCAACTAATAATACTTGTGCTTTAGGTTGATTTGAGTCCACAACATCCTACATTCTGCCTTTGCCCTCAGTCAGTTATCTCCTTCACACACAGTGGTCTGTACAAAAATATGCAGTCTCAGTTGCTGGCAGGATATAGGCAGGATTTACACTCAATTTTAGTAAAAGTGATTGCCTTTAGCAAGTCAAAAAATATTCACAGTAGTTAGTTATCCAAATTCTCAGACACCCCAGGGAACAAACTATCACAATATTATCGAGCTCCTCAAGTAACACAAAACTGTGGCTACACTTCACAGTACACACATCTGCTGGCATTTACCCACTCTTGAATAAATCGTAAACATAGCATTCTGCTTTAAATGTACATCAGTCAGTCAGAACATTATGACCACTGTACAGCACTGTGACACATTTCTATTAGAACTAGCATTAACTCAGCAATAAGCAAACTATCTTTTTTATAATACCAGTGGTGTATTTCTGTATCTTGACATGTTTCAACCACAGGTCAAAACATGTCAAGGTGTGAGAAGAATAGAACTTCTTTAGCAATTTGAATGAATTGGCCAGCCTCAACTCTAAACATCATCTATCTTTAGTTCACCATTGTTCCTTCCTGGAACCACGTTTGAGAGATACTGACCACTACAGACCAGGAAATTACTAGAACGAATGCAGTCGTTCAGCCATCGCAATCACTCACATCTTACCCACTAACAGGTGCCAGCATGAAGAGATTTGTGTTATAACTTTCTTCTGTCAGTGGTCATAATGTAATGCCTGACTGGTGCAATTAGCTAATGCGATAATGATTACTAGTAATACCAGTAAATCAAAGTACTGTTGAGTGCAACCAAAGCTGCTCTTGGCTGATTTTGTAAACATGAATGCATACAGGGCTCTGCGTGAGCCCATCTCCCACAGCCTGTGCTTACTTAAAGTGTCCCCCACATTAATTTCTTGACAATAACATCCCTTTTTTCTTTCTCTATTTCCAGTTTCGCAGCAGTTGTCTGTCGTTCACTGTAACCTGGCCCAGTATTGACCCAAGCTCTGACTCATGCTCTGCTGCTCAGCTCCGGGGACTTGAACAGGGACCGAAATGCCCGGCGATATGAGCCCTAGTAGGACATGAGAGGACACTTAGTCACAGAGCACTATTATCAGATACTAGTGTAACATTTTTTATTGATTTAACAGTGAAATTACCAGTGTTGGAGTTGGCTGTGGGCGGAGTCTGCAGATGTGAGGAAGAGTACGGTGAAGAGTCAAAGCTGCGCGGGGCGGAAGGAGACGGTGGTAACATGCACGAGTACGAGGAGGCCGACTGTGGAGGGATGGACTGTAGAGACAATACAGAGGAGATTTTGTGTTTTGGTTTGAACTGAAGTAATATCTTTATGCCATGGCACAAAACATTACTCTGAAGAAACATTCAAATTATGAAGAGATGCCACTAACAGGTTCAAACATAATTTCATTAAAATTATCACCATTCTTTATTAGAAATTCTCACATTTCATACATTAAATCAGAGTCAATCTTTTTCAATAATTAATTGAAAAAGTAATTTCAGTAATTATCTGTATTTGTACTTAAGTAAAGAAATTAAGTACTTCTTCTACCAATGGAGGAAAAAAGTATAATTATAATAAATACAATAATGCATGTGTTTGTCTTTAAAAAACAATTACTTTCGATTCATATAAAACAGTGTAAAGTACTTGATGCTGTGTAGGGTTAAAAAAACTAACCCTAACCCTATTTGTCTTTGACCACAAGGAGGTGCTAGATGAGAGAGGAATTCCACATTCTGTTTTTATGTTATTTTACCCATACTGCTGCTAATAAAAACAAATGTAATAAACATAAACACATAATTGAATTATTTTAAATAATATAATATATATAAAATATAATATAATAATAATATTTTAAATGTGTATGAGTGAATACATGTTTAGGTCTGCATTCTGTGAACCTAATAGCCTGAATCATCTGTAGGACTTTGACCTTGTTTTAGATAATAATAAAATAATAATTAATGTTAAAATTCCCACCTGGACTCCAGACGAGAACACTGAGAGGGAGCTGTAGCTCGGGAGGGAGGACTCAGCCTGACTCAACATGGAAGCTGGAGAGACACACACAGATATTCAACATAGATCCATGACCCTGTAGAAATGTTACAACATAGAAGTGCTCTAAAAAAGAAACACTAGGGCTCAAAGAAATGAAGCACCCGAGCATTGTTGTCAGTGGTTGTGATCAAGGGCCCCAGTGCAGGTTTTATAATCCTGGTTAAGTCTTTGTTCAGTCCCAGGTTGAACCTGGTTTTGTTCTGTGTAAAATCTGGTTTTACCCTAATTTAGTCCTTGTTTTTTACTCAATTTAGACCTGGTTTAGTCCTGTTTTAGACCTGATTTAGTCCAGGTTTAGTCCTGTTTCAGACCTGATTTAGTCCTGTTATAGTCCTGGTTTAGACCTGGTTTAGTCCCGTTATAGACCTAGTTAAGACCTGGTTTAGTCCTGTTATAGACCTGGTTTATACCTTGTTTAGTCCTGGTTTAGTCATGGACTCCCAGTGGGCCCTCCACCTCTAGGGCACCAGTTTGATTGCACTGGCTGCACTACCTGATGTTACACTACCTGATGTACAACAATCTGGTTCTGACACTTTTACTTAAAAATGTTGATGTTGAGCTGTGTTCACCTGATGTGCTGCTGTGCTGCTGATGATACACAGATGTGTTAAAGGAGGTGGAGAGAGGGGCCTGACTCTGTGAACAGGAAGTCATGCCCCCCGACCTCCGCTGGTTACGCAGCTTCTCCTCTCGCCTCCATTTGGCTCTTCGATTTGAAAACCACACCTGTTCAGTGACATAATTATAGTTTACAACAAACAACAAAAAAATACATATCCAATACATATACTGTATTTAAAATGAAACCAAGCTATTTTCTCACCTGTATCCTGGCCTCAGGTAAATCAATTTTATTTGCCAGTCTCTCTCTTGCAAAGACATCTGGGTAATGTGTCCTTTCAAACTCTGTGGATGAAGAAGATATTATCTAATGTCAAACACACAGTGTGGACTCTGATGCAGCGTTACATGAGCTTCACATGTTTTGGATTCGTCTGTGCACAAAACATACAACATCATGCATTATTGTGAACTACTAATTTATCTCCTATTTTTTAACGGATATCAAGACATGTCGTCCTTAATATCAAAATCACTAATTATCTTCCTATAAAATATACAAATGCAGGAAGAGAGATGTATCCTTACAACCATATTTGAAATATTTATCTGTTGCACTTTGTATCAATTATTTATCGATACGGAACATGCAGAAAGTTCAAATCTAAAGATTCAAGTTGAGGAGCTTCCTGAGCACTTGACTTCAAGAGAGCTCGGCCGAACTAGAGAAACAAAGTCTTCATGTGTTTTGAAATACTGTATTGGTTTGATTATGTCCATGTTTTCATGCGGTGGAACTCAGTCTCGGTACTTGATATAAATGATATTCGGTGTGTGACAGAGGATCATTTCTCATTGTGGCAGTTCATTTATAGTTGACAAACTGCTGACATTTTTGCTGGTGACATGTCGAAACACAAACTGGCCTCGCCCTGTAACTGACAGCGTGACTCATCAAAGAAGCCTAAAATTTAAGGTTGATAATGTAATAGTTGTAATAGTAAAGACATAATTGAAACAAGTCAAAGCTGTGGCACAAAATTAGTGTTCTGTTTCTATGAGACTGGTTACGTATGCTAAACAGACCCTAACTGCATTAAGACAACAGAGCTGTAATTTAAGTGCATCTCACAAATTGGTATAATTGGCTTGGATATAATTGGCGTCTGTGTGGACACATGATTGTTATTGTGCCTTGACTGTGCACGAGGTCAGTGTACCTCATTAATGTCATTTGCGCCGAGTGACCACAGTGATACATTTCCAGTCGGCTGCACAGTGGACAGTGCATCTTTATTTAGCTCAAGGGCCCGCTGCAGCCAGATCCAGTCAAGAGTGGCTCCGTGATCCCCTCGGTTCACATCAGCCCATGAGGGCCCGCTACAACACTACTGTGGTAATGATGCCTAGCTTTACATAATGCTGTGGGCTGTTTAAATTAGGTTTGTTTGTGGAGTTGTATGTGGGTTTCATTCATCAAAAGTACCGGCTCTTTCGTGCAGAAAATGTGTTGGCTGGATGTTCTGTAAATCAACTTTAGTCTGCATGTGTCCTCAGCCACTAAAAGGTGTAAAAACTACATTACAGTAAAAAGTGTCACTGTTACGTGTGAGGGGACATCAGCAGGACAGGTTGGAGTGCTCTGATTGGTCGGTTGTGGTGAGCTGTGTGCGTGCTATCTCTGACCTTTCTCCAGCGCCTCAATCTGCTCTTGGGTGAAGCTGGTCCTGTTTCTCTGTAGTTTCCTCTTGAGCTGGAGCCTCAGCTGAGACTCCTCGCCATCGTCGCGCTCCACAGGGACCCCTCCTACCCCTCCACGAACGGCTCCTCCTGCGTCTCCCCCCAATGTCCCTTCAGTGTCCAGCAGACAGCCCTCCGATACTGGCGAACACCAACATAATACAAACATGTAAGTGTCACAGGCCTGTTTCTGATGAGCGAGATTGTACTGACGTGGAGGTGGGCAATATGGTAAAAGTATATATATTTTATCGCCATATACCTGCCCCAACACTGACTGTTTTTACATACCTGTGCTGTGTTGAGTCTGCATGCTGGTGGGGTCATGGTACCAGTTGTTAGGCCCGCTCCAGTTTGAGCCACTCTGCAGGTTCAGCATGGTTAACTTCTCATACATACTCCGAGTGTCCAAACCACCATGAAAACAAACACCACCACCCTGTCTTCACCTTTGGCTCCGCGCTCCTGTGCCCTCTGTCCTCTGTGGTGACATAGAAGGGGGGAAAGCAGAGAAGGAGGGGTTCATATCGCATGAGTTCACACATGGTGGGCATTGTGGGGAATTAGCCTCATCATGACAGACAGAAATGGAGTTAGTTACATGGCTGCTGTCCTAACGCGTGTGTGTTATACATTTGTATGCTAGTATACCATGGGGAGAGGAGCTACATTAGAACCTACTCTGAAAGCCATGCCATTTATTATGCTACTTGCTTTTAGCTCTGTCTTTGCTTGCTGGGAAAGCCAAGCCAGAACCCGTACGCATGAGAAGACACTTGACTATATACGCAAACTGGCATCAAGTGCATCAGCAGTGGCTTCGTAGCAAAATGAAGATATCTTGTAACCTAGCGGACCCACTATATAAAATTAAATGTACATTACTTTCCTTAATACATACAACTACAATCTCTTTTTACATTTGTGTATCATGCTAGGGGGCTCCCACAGACTCCTGCTGCTGCATAATGTCAAAGGTTAGTCGCCAGTCATTGCTGCAATACACATTTCTCTCTATTCTCTTTAAGTAAACTTCAGTGATTTAATGAACACACGGCCTTATGGAAGGTTGCATCTTTCTCCAAGTCTATTTCAACAAAGTGACTGCCACACAAATACCACAACACATAGAAGTCAAGAGACAATTTTGCCAAACTTACCAGGTATCCAGGTGTGTTGGTCGTCCTGTCTTAGATGTTTCTTCTCGGTGGTCCCCCTGTGTCCCTTGTTCTTCAGCTTTGTTGACAGTGCTGTGAGTAAAGGAGAATGTAGATGAAGGCAGTTGGACAGGGTGAGAGCAGGGACGGGGGGCGGCTCTGGAGAGAAATGCGTCTGCGGGCGCTCTCTCACCCCTGTCCTCGGAGCGATCGAGAGAGTGAGCGAGAGAAAGAGAGAGAGAGAGGAGAGCCACCGAGGGGTGACAAAGTGAGTCAACATCAGTGTCAAGTTTGAACTTAATGCCAGCGAGAGGAGGAGGGGTAGCACAGAGCACAGATAATGGAGAGATCGCAGATGATAAATACATGATGGATTACATTTTAGGCTTAAATCACACATTAATATTCACTTCAAATAAAGTGATTTCTTTCACTGTAAAAACCATCAGAACTCATGCACTGAAGTGAACCTGTGTGATTAACAATTTATAACTGATCCTCCTCAGACATAACAAGGTTTTTGGATACAAAAAAAAACTGCAAGGAATCTTAATTTAGATTTGATAAACTTCAACATCCACAGATCCTCATTTTAAAATGTTAAAATACTCCAAGCATGACCTCACCTTACAGTTTATTTTAAATTCAGGTATTTTACCCAAAACTGTAATAAAGACATTTCTTAGCAAACACTGTGACTGAAATTATATAATTAGCTGGAATAAAATAAAGTATAAAGAAATACTACTAATAATAATTCAATAATTATATATACAATAAAATAATTTGAAAATGTGTTTTTTACAGATTTGAAATAATATAAAAAATAATATCAACACAATATGGTAAATAATCTGCCTCAGTCCAACCGCTTTAGGCCTTGTTTGGATGCTGAAGTAGAACTGAAGTATATTAGTCTGAGTTACAGGTGCCTTAATTTTCCCCTCTTTTGTTGTGTACTCACTCTGATACTAAACCTCAAAGGTATGGGCCAATAAACAAATGCATTGTGTGATCCGAAAAGAGGAGGAACAGTTCTGTCATGACGCAGGTATGAACCGTACAGACACACAGACCAATAGTGAGGGCCTGGAGTTTAAATTTGCAGTGTTGCAGCCGGAGATGGAGGGAGTGAGGAGGAAGTGTGTGACTTTGGGCTGGGTGCAGGGGCTCGGGGATGGGGAGGAGGGTGGGGAGGAGGGTGCCAGCTTGTTTTATTTCCGGTTGACAAGACTTTGCGCTCCCTTTCTCTCTGTCGCTCCCTCTCTCTTTCATACTCTGCTATTCTTCTGCCCCTCCACCTCTGTTTCTGTTACTTTTCTCCAAGACGTGCCTCGGAGAAAAGACTTGACAAGTTCAAAGGTATAGAAGAGGAACAGGAGCATTTACATCTTTTACTTTAGGAAGGAGAAGGTGCACCAGGAAAGTGTTTCAAGAGTTGGCAACTGTACTATCACTGTCAATACTACGTTTCACTGTATTATCTACATATACATACTGCATATACTGCGTTTCATTGTATTATCTGCATATACATACTGCATATACTATGTTTCATTGTATTATCTACATATATATACTGCATATACTACGTTTCATTGTATTATCTACATATACATACTGCATATTGCATCAAATGTAATATTTTGTTTTCACTGTAATTTATCATTGAAACAATATGGCATATGAGTAACCTGGCAATAAAATGTTGCTAAATGTTGAGAAAGGGGTATTATAATACATAGTGTGAACACACAAGCACACAGGCTCAAATATGTTATATACTAATCTGTATAATGGATTGTTTTTATTCATCCCCAAGAGAAAAGCTATATTTGATATGGTAAATATTTTGTTCCTTTTTTGTAAAAACCTAAGCTATACTTATTCCAGTTACCAATGTGAAAAAATAATTTTTATATTGCTATATGCTAAACTATTAGGTTTTAGCATTCAACATTGGTGCACATTGTAATTGTAGACTTCTTTTTTACTGAAATACTGAAAAAAAAAAAATCCCTTGCATTTTATTTGCAGAATAAAGTATGAATTTTAAATTTGATTTATAAGAACTTTTTAGATCTGTGAGTTAAACATACACTGTTCATTCACCACATTCTCCTTTCACTTTTGTTTCATTTAAAAACTATGATTACATCTTATTGTGTGTGAATGCGGCTTAACCTATGTGATCCCTATGTACCAAGAGACCACACACACACACACCCTCACACGCACACACACACACACACACACACACACACCCGTGCTATCTGTGTGTCGACGCGTGCTTCGCTGCAAAGATTCATGTAGCTCCCGGACATGCTTTTTTTTTTTTCTTTTTTTTGTGCATCTTGTTAGTTCATTCCTGTCACCTCTCTCTCCCTCTCTCTCTCTCCCTGGCCATCCTTTGCTTTTCTATGGCTGAAGGGGGGATGGATGGTGCGGAGCGGGATGGAGGCGACGGCGGTGGAGGCAGTCACCATGGTTACGATGCCATGACAAATATTCATCAAGTTGTTAAAATAAAAACAAACGGGCAGTGCATTATAATTGCTCTTACTGACTGGGCCCTATAATGCGCTCATATATTATGACTGAGAAGAGAATGGGGTGGGACGGGGGCACACACGGAGAAAAAAACATCCCCGTCGGGCGCTTTTTAAAATTGAACCGCGGCCCATTGTTGTAACCTTAAGGCGAACATCCCAAGTCAAACAAACAGGCTACACTTTGATACTTGTGCATAACTTCATTTACCTGTTTAGAGGGGTCCCTTTGAGTACTTTCATGAGTGCTTTTTCTTTGTCTCTCCATCAGTAGCTCTTCGGCTGCTGTTGTGTAGCCTCGGGCGATACTGTGATGTGTCCTCCGTGTGTCCCCCTCCCTCCCTCTCCCGCGCTCTGTCCCTGTCACCTTCAATTGCTCTGTGAAACTAGACACAGTGCCTGGGGCGAGCGGGGGGGACGGGGGTGGAGAGAGAGGAACAGGGAAAAGAGGAGAGGAAAAAACAAGGGAAGAGACAGACAGCTTTATGGACACACAAGCAATAAACATTCAGTGTCAGATCGGACATTACAGCAAAGAGAACTGTATTTACTGAGTCTCTGAACTCTGGCATTAACGTGACATTTTCACCCACAGAACTGACACTCCCTGGATCTTTACACCCTAGAAATGTAAAAGTCCCAATCTGTTTTTTTCTTCATTATGACGATCTGATTTTATGCTCTGCTCTTCACTGACATTTTTACCGTAACAATGCCAGTGTTCATATTAGGATTGGATGTACATTGAATTTGTAGTTCAAAAAGCTTTATGAATGCACTGATAGCAGTAGTATTCTGTGCAGTAGTATCAGTGTAACTCGTGATAAATCAAAATCATGATATCATATTTTTACCATATTGCCCGACACAAGTGTGAACTTCGGGTGTGTTCTCATAACCAGGGAATGAGGATTACCTAATAAAGTGGCCAGTCAGTGTAATATTATACAGATGAATGACCTTACAGTTGCATTTGACCTGTATCCAGCAGCATGCAGTAGTGTTTAATCCTGTCCACACGATATACATAACACTGCCTCATGCAAGGGTTCTTGTTCTTCTCGTTTTCCAAAGCACCTGGAGCGGCAAACATCCGTGAGGTAAACGCCATGACATGAGTGATACAATAAAATAATAATATATTAAACATTGAATAATATTGACTTACCTTTCTTCACATGCTGACCTAATATTGACTCAGATGCGTGGGTTCAGGGTTACATTGAGCAATTGTAGTCTAAATACAAAAATGGATGATAAATTTAAAGCCAAAAATGCATTTTGTATAAACTGGCTATAGCCTATAGGCCGACATAAAACTACCTAAATATTAGAAAAGAGATAAAATAGCTAACTATTAGATAACTATTAACAAGATAACTAGATAACTATTAGCCCTTCCCTAAACAGGCCCTTTATTCAGCAGCAGGAACCGAAAACAAGCCTTGACTTATCTTTCCATTTGACTTCCACAAAGCCCATAGGCTGTGGTGGGTGAGGGGACGGGACTAAGGCTCTGATTGGGCCAAGGTGTGCTCAGGTAAACTAGCAGCCTTGTCTTCCAAGAATTTACCAGACACCGTTGTTCGCCCACGTCCAGTTTTTTGGAGCTAAAACACGGGATTATTCAAAAAGCGGATTTTGATATTGTCTGCGTCAATAGCCTACTTGGCATTACTACAGTTGGGAACATTGAAGGGCTTTTTTGTGAACCGCTGCGTTTCGGTGAGCATCGACGTCTCAAAGATAAAGATTTGCTTGTTTGATAAAATGGGAGCGGTCTATTTGAAGTTTTCTTCCGTGGTTTTGATCGCAACAGGTGAGTAGGCCATTGTTCCACATTTCGCCATTTTTACGCTTTTCGCCATTTTTACGCACGCTGATGCTCACTAAGTCCAGCTTTCTTTTCCTTATGTTGGCTAAAGTTGGGTAACAGGATAATCAAAATTAAAACTGAAACCAGGATTTCGATGGCTTGTTGTTGTCTGGTGTTTAAATCTGTGAAATGTGTCGAAATGTAGGAATTCTGACGTCTTCCGCCCAAATCTGCGGTCGACCACCCGCGGCGGGGAACAGGATTGTAGGAGGGGTGGATGCCTCAACTGCTGAATGGCCGTGGCAGGTGGACATACAGGTAACCGGGTGTAGTCCTTGTCTTGTGGCTGTTGGGTTAAAATGAATGTGATGTTAAGATGATTCATTTGTTTTCTTTCTTGGCTTCCAGACAACACTGCTAAGTCACATCTGTGGAGGCTCCATCATTGCTAAAGACTGGGTGCTATCAGCTGCCCACTGCTTTCCCAAGTAAGAAATGCAATATAATTAGGTAAAGCAAGGGCTGTTCATTTATCTAAAATTTTACTCAAACCTTCGTCCTGGTTTAGTCCTGGTTTAGTCCTGGTTTAGTGGTAAAAACTGCTTATTGGTCAGACCATTTTCACGGTGTTCTCTTGCCACAGCATTTATTTGAACACACTATCCTTCACAGTAACCCCCATTTTAAAGTTCACATTTCAGATTCCAGTCAAGCAGGTTTTTCTATGTGTTTTTTCTCCCTTAGCCCATCAGATTTCAGTCAGTACATCATCTATGCCGGCCGCCACCAGCTCAATGGTTTTAATTCACATGAGTCTACGCATCGAGTAAAGCGTATTGTGATTCCTTACGGTTACGAAGAGCCCCACAGTGGGAAAGATGTGGCCCTTGTGCAGCTTTCCACTCCAGTCACCTGGTCAGATTATATCCAGCCGGTTTGTCTGCCCACCTCTGGGACCCTCTTCCCCAGTGGCATGATGTGCTATGTGACCGGCTGGGGACACATCCGAGACCACGGTGAGGATATGTTTTGCAATGTCACCCTTTTTACCTTCTAGCTGATGGGGGGGAAAAAAAAGTATTATTATATTATTAGTACGATATTGGAAAAACACGCATAATATTCAGGGGCGGGTAGTAATGAGTTACATTTACTCGAGTATTTTTGGAATAAAATACCATACTTTTTAGTTTTACTTTCATACCTAATAATGAAGTAACAGAATTCTTACTTGGGTAAACTGTCACTCAAGTACTTTTTAAGAGGAATCACAAATGTTGTTTAATAAATCAATATGTATTGTTACTTTTTATGTTTTGTCTTATACAATACATCTGTCGTTGTCTGACGCACACATGTTTTCACCCAGTATGCGCACGTGGACGGATATATTTTTTACATAACATTATTTCGAAGTACAATTTTCGTACTTGAGGACAATTACTGAATACTCTACCCACCTCTGACTACAGTATGTTGGAAAGAAACTACTATTTTGATGGAAGACCATAACAATCTTGCAATGCAGTTTCTTGAGCGTATGGCTTTTGTGTTTGCCAATACTGCTTTAACTAGATGCATCATATTGTGCAAACTTATTGTTGCAGTGTGCAGTCTAGTTTGGCATATATTATTTACTCTTTTACATGGGTGTCATTTTCACTGCCAGCAGACGGCAAATTGAGACCACTCTAGAATTTCACAAAAGAAAGTTTCGGCGGTCATAGTGTTGCTTTTAATAGATGATAATGACTTGTATTAGGATTACAAAGGCTGAGAAAGTGACATTTCTCACGTCCTATACTCACGTCCTATACTCACGTCCTATACTCAAAACAAGTATTTATTTGCATTGTATCCTTTTTTTATTAAGTTAAATGTTGAGGTTATTGTGTTTATTTTATTATTTCTATTACATTTAGGGTTAACTTGGAAGTCCTTTTGCGCCACAATTCTGGCACAAAAATGATCTTATCCTATATACCATAATGGGCACAGAACTAATACTAGAACGCAATCAGAAACGCAGCGCTTTTCCACAGATCACTCCCAAAATGTAATCAACTGACAGTATGTTTTGAGTATGCCATCTCTGTGCTTGCTTCTCCCCACAGTGCCTCTACCAGGAGTGGGGACTCTGCAGGAAGTTCAGGTGCCAATCATGTCCCAGAGTTCATGTCAGCAGATGTACAACCTAAACCCAAATGAGAAGATCGACATTTTGTCCGACATGATCTGTGCGGGATACCAGCAGGGGGGCAAGGACTCCTGCCAGGTACTTTACTATTATTATTATTATTATTATTATTATTGCAAATCTTTAAAAGTAGTCTTGAAGGATGAACAAACTGTATTATCTCAATTTAAAGGTGTAGTCTGTAAGTTTCCTAAAAGTTAGTTTGACACTGCTAAGATCCTTTTGTCTGTTCCTCTCCAGGGCGACTCCGGCGGGCCCCTCGTGTGTCAGATGCTGAATGGTACGTGGGTTCAGGCCGGCGTAGTGAGTTTTGGTCTTGGTTGCGCTCACGCTAACCAGCCTGGGGTCTACACCAAGCTGACCAGCTACGCCAGCTTCATCAGCAGCACAGTACCCGATGCCCAGCTGTTCGGTCGAGGTAATCACATCGAGGGTGGAGGCACTTTGGTCTTGTTTGCGGTCCTGACCTCCATACTGACAATCCTTTACAGATGAGATGTAGTGAACAGTGGAGATAAACCGGTTAATGAAGGAGTAAGTCCACTTGGGCTAAAATATACTAGTCCACTGTCAATCTGCACATGAAGCCATACGAAATGCAAAATGTAATATAAACTTGATGTTTTTCAGCTAATATAAATTGATGGTAGTTAGTTTTTTATATTGAAATTATGAACAAATTAATCATGTATTTGGTATGGGGAAAAAAATAATGACTTACTGCTTATCTTACACTTATCTGGTGTTGTCCGGTAGTTCCCCAAAATAAAAAGAAATGCTTTATCTGACCCTGTTCCATGATGTGAAGTAGGTAATCTGTCATAATTATGTTACTTTAGCCCCTTCCCTGGCCTCTACAGCAACATCAAATCAGTTTGCGGGATACCAATTCACCAGTAGTAGAGTTTTACTTCCTCTACAGACAACCTAGTTTACATCATAAAATTGGGTCAAATAGGTACATTTTAAGAGTTTTTATTTTCAGTTTATAAAATTTTCTTATTTTGGGAAACCTCTGGACTACAGCTTTAAAGACTTGAAAAGCACTCCTGATTTTTCTATATTATTTTGTTCTGTTTAAAAAAAAATGTCCACAGACAGTCGATGAACAAATGATTTATTAGGAAATAATGTCAAATGGTAGAATTGTACAAAAAGTAGGCATTCAGTCTTGTCATTACACTTGTGCGAGTTGTGGGCAGAGTCAGGCATCTGGGGGAATAGAATCAGAGAGGATCATGGGAGATCCCAGTTGTAGCTCTTGCTGCAGTGACTCGAGATCCGCCGGAGTCATGCGGTGAACCTCACTCCAATCAGACAACAGGGAGGCGGACAGAGGCGCCGAATCAAAACTGTAACAAAAGGAAAATAAATTTGTACTATGGTGATCAAATAGGGATGCACCGATATATCAGCTCAACATCAGTATCGGGCCTATATTTACAAAAAAAACTAAATATTAGAACGTTAACATCAGCCATCTGTATAGGCAGCATACAGGTCGGTTAACCAGAGACAGCCAGAGAAAAGACCTTTCAAATAGTCTAAACTTATGGTGACAGAATGTAATAAAAATATTCATGGATTAATAAATACATGTTAAGCAGTTAGATATATATCGTGTCGGCAAAGAAAGATCGGTGCATCTGTAA
The DNA here is from genome assembly GCA_036025475.1 of Philypnodon macrostomus. Lineage (NCBI taxonomy): Eukaryota > Metazoa > Chordata > Actinopteri > Gobiiformes > Eleotridae > Philypnodon > Philypnodon macrostomus. The sequence continues at coordinate 4,101 of JAVQKC010197243.1, read as the reverse complement.
TATTTTTAGCTTGTTATATTATCATAGACATAAAAAAGTAACTATACTGTGATTAAAAGGTTAAATGGAGAAACAGATTTCTTCTCCATTTCTGCTGCATTTAATGAGAATCGCCACTTTGTCTCAAAACAAATGTATGGAAAACACTGTGACTATAATGTACTAACAATAGATTTAGCTTGTTTTTTATGTTGGATGGTTTTAAGTAATGTATTTGAACATATGATTATGGAATAGTTTACATTTGTTGGATAATGATATTGTAAACCAACAGATTAGGTTTCTCTCCAAGCAGAGTACTACAGCTGGCCCATTTTTTGTGTTTGAAGGTTATAGTGGAAACCCAATTTTGGAAAGTATACAGACTTTTACTTACTGTTACACACACAAAAAAATGTATTTGTCCAATTGTGCCACTGCTTGTTGTTTTTTTTTCTACATTGCCTGGCTAAGCAACTGAAAGGTGTCAAAAAGCATGACTTTGTAAAAAAAAAAGTGTGTGAATAAAGGTAAAAAAAACAAAGTTTTGTGTTTTTCTATAAGTCACCTGTCTCGGTCGCAGTGTTGCAGATCCGTAAGGGACTGATTGAGGAGGTCATCGAGATCGAAACCCACGCCGTACCCCGCCCCACTGCCTTTAGGTGTGACGGAAAAGACCGGGGGTAATGAGTCTTCCACCTGAGAAAGCACAAAAAAAATAGTGTATATGTAGAGGTGGGCATTATTACATAATGATTTTATCAAGACATGGGTACTGGTCTTGGCAGTAGTCTTCTGCGTAAGACACGACACAATCAGTTTTTAAACTAGAAATTCACTGTAGCCTGATTCAACCATCTTGTCAGAGTAGCAGATCGTTCATAACTTTATATCACGATACAATCTTTAAATTGCCATATCGTGCACACCTTTTGAAAATATGCATGTTCAGCTGCATTGAAAAATAAATGTAAATATTTCACATACTTGAGACTTGGATAGCTGCAGTGTCACTGTATGAATGTCCGGTGCAGTGGACGGACCGGGCTGGCCTGTGTCTGTGAATCCTAGACCTTGATGGGTGTGAGCAGTCACCCCCAAAGTGGGAGGATTCGAGCTTTGTGGACCTGGTTTCTCTCCCACAGAGGGGCACAACTTCTCCAAATTTCCTGCATTTGAATTGTTGCAGTGGGTTGTAATATTTTGGCTTGCAATATTCACATTCCCGTTTGTCTCTCTAGTGCTTGATACTTTGTTCAGAAAATTTTCAAGCCGCAGCAGTTGTGATGGAGGCTCAGGATGGTTTTGACTTTGAGGTTGAAGAAAGCTGGATGGCTGTGCAGTCCGATTCGGTTGTTGTTGCTGCTGTGATGGTCTCGTGTCTAACTGTGTGCCACCCCAAATTCCCAAACAATTGAAACCACTCTGTCCATCACTTTCATTGTGAGGTTTTACAGTATTTTTAACGTAACCGCCAGTAACGGTAACAAGATCTAACCCGCCACTGACTGCAACCACTATGTCCTGTTGGGGCTTGCTCTGACCAATGGAAAACATTAACGGGGGCTGTTGTGTGCTTGGAGGCTGAAACAACACCGCTTGGCTCGGTTTAACACGGGCGCGGAGTTGATCATGAGACGGTATCTTCATTAACTCCTGGTCCATTTTTTTCAGTGTTTTCTGAATATTGTCCGTCATGGCTACCGTACAGCTCGCATTGCATTCTTTAGTCTTTGTTCCCTCACTATTTGTGGATTTTTCACCACGTCTGTCCATCATTTGAGTCCAGCGTTGTAATAGGCTTTTGTCGTTGTCACTGAGCAAGACCCCGCCCAGTGAGTCCCCCTGTTTCCCCTCACGCCGCACCTTCTCCTTCAGTTTCCGCTCCCTCTCACGCGCTCGTTCTTGCCTCTTTCTTCGTTTTTCCTCTCTTTCGCGCTGTCGCTCCTGAGCTGTGACAGGCCGTCGCAACTCGGAGATGGACGGCACAGATGACACACATCCTCCTGCCCCGCCGTCAATGACAACAGTACTGCCATCTGCAAAGAAAAGGATCAATATAAAATGACAATGCAATATGATAGGTCCTAAAAGGGCTGCACAAAAATGGGAAATGACATGATATGCACATAACTATGTAACCAAATTTCATTTCAGGAGGTACAGAGCTCTGGACTCATTGATCAAAACTAGGGCTAATAAGCAAGCAAACCAGGCTGCACTAAACCAAATCTATATTATGGATTAATATTTTGTTTTCTTTGGATAACTGGAATTTTGCTGTATTTTTGTGGGGCCCTTCTTCCTAAATCTTAATATAATAATAACCCACATGATTTCAAACAAGTATGTTCCATATTTAATAATAATAATAATAATTAAAGCCGCAAGCGGCGTCAAACGGCCCTCGCTCTCGGCCACTCTCTGCCGGCCTCCGCAACCCCACGTCACCCGCCAAAATCCCCCCCAGCATCAGCTTGGCCCATTGACTTTGGCGATTCGGAATGATTTTGATGATGCTGGTTTGTAGATTTGTGGTCTATAGGACAAGTGTGATTGTGAGTGAGTGCTTGTCACTCTGTTTCAGTGCGCTGAAAGGTGTGTAGGATTTGGGCGCTATCGCGCCCACTGTGTCATGTGTTTCTAGTGTCTGGAGGATGGGGGCGCTATCGCGCCCACTGTGTCATGTTGTGTTTCTAGTGTCTGGAGGATGGGGGCGCTATCACGCCCACTGTGTCATTTTGTGTTTCTAGTGTCTGGAGGATGGGGGCGCTATCGTGCCCACTGTGTCATGTTGTGTTTCTAGTGTCTGGAGGATGGGGACCCACTGTGTCATGTTGTGTTTCTAGTGTATGGAGGATGGGGGCGCGCTGTGTCATGTTCTGTTTCTAGTGTCTGGAGGATGGGGGCGCTATCGCACCCACTGCCATGTGTCACACCACACTGGTCATATAGGATTACATTGTACACATTGGCCATTGTAATAATATGTTGGCTTGTGGCCCATTAGAAAAAAATTGAGGATTTCTGTCACACACTTTGAGGCTCTGTTGCTCGGAAACCGTAAAAGATGTTCAAATAAATTGGCTAACTTTTAAAGTCCCTGGTCTCTAGTTCATGTGGACAAAAGTTGAGGTCATTTGGAATAAAAACCAAGGAGGAGATAGATTTTGCATAACGTCTACAAAAAGTGTAAATCGCTGAATTTTCACACTTTGACCCTTTATAGACGACGTCCCGTAGGTGATAGGATATGGTCATAATGACATTTTTTGTTTGTTTTGACCCCAAAAATGTGTGTACCGAAGGCCATGGGTCTACGGCAAAGTTGATGTTTAGCCGAACCCCATAGGCGTAATGCATTTTGAACATTGCAGGTGGCGCTCTCGCGCCACTTTATTTGTAACCTACAAATGGAAATATACAAATCGCATTTTCACGCACTTCTGAATTTAGGGCAAAAATTTGTGAGTTTTCGTGCATGTTCAGGGGGTCAAAATTGTGGCCAAAGAGGTACAGGATAGGGAAAATAAATATAAAGTGTATTTTAGTATAGGCCCATTAGAATAAAAGGGAGGATTTCTGTCACACACGTCAAATTTGAGGCTCTGTTGCTCGGAAACCGTAAAAGATTTTCAAATAAATTGGCTAACTTTTAAAGTCCCTGGTCTCTAGTTCATGTGGACAAAAGTTGAGGTCATTTGGAATCAAAACCTAGGAGGAGATAGATTTTGCATAACGTGTACGAAAAGTGTAAATCGCAGAATTTTCACACTTTGACCCTTTATAGACAACATCCCGTAGGTGATAGGATATGGTCATAATGACATTTTTTGTTTGTTTTGACCCCAAAAATGTGTGTACCGAAGGCCATGGGTCTACAGCAAAGTTGATGTTTTGCCGAACCCCATAGGCGTAATGCATTTTGAACATTGCTTTGTCTGACCTAAAAATGGAGATATACATATTGCAAGGTCACGCACTTGTGATTGTTGTGCAAAAATGTGTGTTTTGGTGCATGTTTAGGGGGTCAACAGTGCACTCATGGGTGCGGGTCAAAATCCCATTGGAATAAAATGGAGCATTTCTGTGACCGTGTAGGCAAAACGGTAAGAAATAGGG
>JAVQKC010197204.1:0-16573 GCA_036025475.1 Philypnodon macrostomus | reverse complement strand
TTTATTTTTGTTAGGTTAGGAAAAATAATAATGAGTAAGGTTAGAACCATAGTCAATTTTGAATGTACTTGTTTACCCCCCCCCCCCCCAAAAAAATGCACAGTTACAAAAGCACAGTCTTTTACAACCCCTATGTTGAAAGCACAGTAAAGATTAGACCTTTCTCATGGTCCCTCTGCACATTCTCCTCACATCTCACCCTCATTGTACAGAGTTTATATAGTTTTATATTATATTATATTATTATTTATTTATTATTATATTATAGTATATTTGTTTTTATTAAAGAAATGGATCAAATACTATTCCGTCACATTTTATAACTCTGTACCGGTGCTGTTCACAGAGATTTCTTTAAAAGTTTAAAGGCTGCCAAGATTGCCAAGATTGTTGTGCCACATGAGACAAGGAAGACAAGACAAGGAAGTAGAGACTGGTGGATTGTTCACTGAATAATCCAGGACAGGACAGATTTTGATACTATCCGCTGCTTGGTTCTGGTTTAAGCCAGAACATTTTCAGGTTTCGGCACAGTTTATTCTGGGTTTAGACCTTGTTTAGACCTCATTTAGACCTGGGTTAGTCCTGGTTGAGGCCTTGATTGGGACCTGTTTCATTTCTACCTGGTCTAGACCTTTCCTAATGTATGTGAATGTATTTTTGCACTTTTTTAAGCTATACCCTACATTGGATTTTTTAAGTTACCTGCTGAGGGACTGGGGGCTAATCTAAACAGATATATTGTGATATACTTTACAGCATGATGATACACTTAATCCCATGAATATAGCCTAGATTTCTTCTTAAATGGTAGTTATTTGTATAAACTGATATTATACTCATTTTAATATATTTCAAACCTTAAGCTGCTTTAGTTTTCAAGTTCTAGTACAATTTTGTTCGGTTGCCTTGTGTGATTGTCAGGCCTGTATGTAGCTTCATGTGGTCCCTTGAATGAGTGCACTGGTGTCTGGTGGTTTCCTTCACAGTACCACACTGGCTTTAATGAAAGCTTGTGTTTTAAAATTGGTCATGGCATCCATCACACACTGTAGACCTCTGTTGTCATGGCACCATTTACCACAAACAGCATAAACATTCATTGGAAACGACACTGCCAAAATGTGCTGATGTTTTCACAAAGAGAAGCGACTACTGCTGCTGCTGGCTCGGCAACTCTCCCGCGCCGGAAAATCGATTAAAGAGAGTGACTTTAATACACATGCATCATCGGACCAAAGCAGTTGCCTTGACGACCAAGACATACCTGGTTGAGTGAACAAATCAAATGAAAAATATGGATCAATATAAAATTTGAAGAAGTACTGCTATTTTAGTTTTCAGAAAAATGTACCGTTACCCAATGCAAAATGACTCAAGATTTTTTTTGCTATAGTTCACCAAATCTGAGGAACAAAACGCTTGTGACGCAGTACTTGGCTCATAATCAAACCAAAGCCAAAGTGACTCAGGGTGTGTTAACATTTTATTTTCTCATTTTATTAATTTTTAAGAAGATCTTTAAAACAGCAATCTCAGCCAAAAACAGAAGTGTGGAGCCACAGACCTGTAACATGACTTCCTACATCCAAAGTTCTGACCGGTTGGTTTTTCCACATAAGAGGAACTATGCTGGCCTATCGATCCTTGTGTTTACTGTATGGTTTATCTAGTGGTTTTCAAACTGTGCTAAAATCTGTCATAATCATTATTTGACTTTAGTTCCTCCACTGGCCTCTCCAGCAACATCAGATCAGACTTTGGGGTAGTCGAGTTTTACTTGTCAGAATTGTCTTATTTAGGAAACTTACTGAATATACATTTAATTCTTAGTTTATATTTAGAGGGTTATCCTCATTTGGCTTATGTATATTTTCTGAGGTGGTACCTAGTGAGTATCTATTAATTACAATAGACCCACCTTTCCCTTTCCAGTGGGCTTGAGAGGCGAATCCAATATGGCCGCCATACTTCCTGTTGAACTCTGCCATCAGGGCCTTGTAGGGGTTGCGGATCATGAGGATGCCGGAGTCAAACGCTTCGATCTCTTTCTGACCGCTCTCATGTGTCTTAATGCAAATAGTTCTTCCACTTCTCCAATGGTCACGCTCTCCTTTGAATCCTAAAATAAAAAAAAGCATTGTGGTAGTATTAGTCTGTTATAACCAAATATAAAGTATATATATATATATATATATATATATATATGTATAGTTATCATCACATATTCCATGTCTTTCTAATAATGTGCAGCCTTTCCGAGCAATAACTTACCTTTGTTATAAAGTGAGCCGTCAAAGTAGTAGCTGCCTGTATAAAAGCCGGTGGCGAGCTCGATCAGGTGACGAGCCCATGTGTTGCCAGCTCCAGGGAAACTAGCCAGAGCCACCAGCTGTTTCGAGCGAGTGGGCAGAAAGTGGCGGTCCATGCACCGGTTATCTAAAAAATATAAACAAACAAGAACAAAATAAATAGAAAACAGTACATACAAACATCATTGTAGTGTATTATGTGAGTCAATTTGTGGTTTAGTATTAGTATTAAATTTAACTTAAGCATCCCAGTTGTCCAGTTCATTCATAATGACATGTCATAATGCCAATCAAGTTAAAATGATACTTCAGCAAAGTACTAGAACTACAATATAAAACATATTCATAACAATAATAAACATGTTATAAACAACCCTCCAGGATGCAGTACTATGCAAAAGGTCATACTGACTGTGGTTTCAAAAATTCCATTTCTATATGTTTTATGCAAAGCCAGCAACCATACAGAACACTGTATAGATCTGTGTTTACAGTTTACAGAAGCCTATAAACTTAAAAATGTAAAGCTCGAAGAAATCATGTTATTTTGCGACACATAATTATCACATCATTTGATTAACATGTTTCTCTTTTATAATAAAAACTAAGTAAAAAGTAAAAAAAGTATTTTTTTTGTTTAACTATACTGAAAATGCTTATTACACCTTTCACAAGAGTGCAAAGAGTGAAAAACAAAAGTAATTTAATGCCCTCTAATGCATATTATATTTGATTAGTTCATCTTAAACTGACTGTAAAAGTCTATATTCTTACACACATCGCGTATCAGACTTGTATATTTTGGTGTTCATGCATGCAGTCACACTCTATGGGGAAAGGAAGTGACAGACAAACTAATGTTGTTTGCACTAATTTGCAAAAGCTCAGCAAAACACCACCTCAGTGAGCTCTGCATGTTTCCTGTATGCAGCAGGAGTGGCCAAATAGTGTTTTTCACAGGTTCAAATTTAACATTTATTTTACCTTGCACCTGCGTCTGATACACCACAAAGTATTCATCATTCCCACAGCTCTCGAACTCCTCGGCCTGGCAGCGATGGAGGCATAGGTTTTCCTCCTCCATGTCGTGAAGGGGAAAGAGTGGAGTCGGAAAACCACAGTGACAGCGATCTCCAGCCAGGACGGCCAGGGATTTCTCCTAAAAATAAACATCAACCTGTGTTTTAGCACCAAGGCAATACACATGAATGTACACATATAGGCTTAAACAGCTAACCTTGGTATCATGGATCCAAATCAAACCCACAACAGTTTGCTGAATGTCACCCTGCTCACCCCTCCATGATTTCCTGTCTAGGACTAAAGTAGGACTAAAGCAGGTCTTAACCAGGGATTAACTAGGACAAAACCGGGGTCAGCAAGCACTAAACTCTTTTATTCCTGCTGCAGTTTCCTTTACTAATGAGCACTTTGTATGAATTACATTTGCTGTAGATATTTTTGTTGTACCTATTGCAATTTATAGTTGTTTTGTGGCACTAATGTTGCAAGGTCTGTAGCAGAGTCCATTATGTGTGTGTTTGTGGTCTGTGGCTGCTTGTACTGTGTGTATCTGTCCATGGCAACTTACATTTCCCCTTTGAAAAAGGTACGGGGTATATCAGACTAAACCATGCCAGGTCTAAACATGGACTAAACTAGGAACCAGGCTTGGTGAGTTTGATAAACCCAAGATTTAACTTTAAAATATTATACCTTCTGACTGGACAATAGACCTTAAGTTGTGTTTCTTAATAAACATGTTTGAGAATTAAGGAGGCCTACTTACCCTCTCTGTGCACATATCCACACACTTCTCTACTGACATGTTCTGGATGACAGCACTGAAAGGCAGGGCCAGAGTGACATTGTCAGGTCGGTGGAAACAGCCCTTGAAAATGGCGCTACCATCTGAAAAAACACACATAACACACACAGTTACTCCCACAGCAGAAATCGAAACAGTGTTCGCTCTGTTTTTCCTGGTTACTGAGCATGACTTGGCCTCTTTCTACTGACCCAGGCTGAAGAGATCCCACTGGGACTGTCCTTCTGTACGGAGGCCCTGACCTTCTGCTGGACTAAAGCCTATAGTAGCCTGGACTGTTATGATGAACTTGAACCTTCCATTCTAGCTTCCTCTTTGATGAATGGCTCATAAATCACAGCAGTAGAAGATTAGACGAGCTGCTGCACTGGGTGAGAGGGTGGTGTTTTGTTGGTTATGCTTGATAATTGTAAAAGATGTTCAAGACCCAATGTAATGTCAATGTTTCATGTTATTCCTATTGTGGATGGCTGGAGCAACTATGGGCTTCAGGCAGGCTGACACTAAGACATATCTTAACTATAAAAGACTAACATTCAATTTAGGTTCATGAATTCTCCTAACACTTGCATGTCTTTGGATGGTGGCGAACACACAGTAACACGGAGAAGACATGCAAGCTCTACTGAGAAAGACAAGCACAAAGACTGAACCCAGCCAAATCATTTTACTGTGACAGCTTTACCTAAATAAAATATGTAGTCAGTGCACTTTGCTCCTTCAATGTGGAACTCTTCTCCTCCGGACAGCTGCACTTGTTATATTTTACCCACATTGATGTCTCTTAAACTGCTTTCTTGCATTCACAAATCAAGGAACACAAACTACACAAACAGTGAAACCACAAAGCCATCTCAACAAAATGAATGCATTTCCTCTTTGGTAAATAAACAAGGGTTTACATGTTGCAGATCAGCATCAGAGGTGACAATTTAGAGAACTCAGCAGTTTGTATGAATGCAAGTTTGATAATAAGGCTAACTGTCAAAAATGCAGCTGACAATTATGCAACGAAGCCTATGGCATAAACATGTAGTAGCAACAAACTGCACCCTTCTTATCTAAGAGTATTTCCTTCCTTTGTTTGAGTGTTTGAGCAGCAGGCATCACTAACTGATCTAAACTGAGCTGCTTTTCCATGAAAGTAATAAAGCAACACAGCAGCCAGCTCTCATTTCCCTGCAGTTACAACATCATAAGATAAAATGAGCTTATATGGAAAAGATATAGTACTCTGCATAGGTAAGTTTGAATACATTCTGTTAAGTATATAGCTTTATAAAATTGAGTCGTCATATGCTGCTGTCTCTTGATGCTAATCCCAAACAGATGAATTAATCCAGGTGAAGATATTTACTAGAAACCATAGTAATTGGACATGACTCGACAACAAGTTCATATTAGGTTTTAGGATCCAGACAGTGATCCAGGCACAACAAATCAAACTCTAGTTCATCATTTCACAACTTTAATAACTGATAACACCCACAGTGCAATTATTGGTTATTTATATTTATGATAATAATGTGATGGCTTATGGGAATGTCTGATTTAGTGCTGTTATGCACTCGGTCAGGTGTGTCTGGGGCCTATGAAGATGTGCTGAGGGTGTTGGACTCACAGCGCCGGGCCGACTCCTGGCTCAGCTCCAGTCTGTAGATGGACAGCCTGTTGGCTCCTCCACACAGGCTGGACTTCTCGCCCTTACACTCCATGCTGCATTCAGACTCTGAGGCATTGGCTGCTTGTATCTTGTGACCGCAGTAACACTCTGCGCCAAACTCCAGGCCTGCGTACATGTAACCTCTGGAAAAAAATGTGAATGATGAAATTTACTACTGTCCATGTCACTCTTTGTAGGCTATACAAGTTTATATATACAAGTTTAGCCTAGATCATTTATTCATCTTGTTCAACTTATTCCTCTTAGAGAAGTATATCCCAGCAACTATTAGGTGGGGTAAACCCTGGACAGTGGCTAGTTAGTTGTAGGGTTGACAAAGAGACATACACAGACATACAACCATTCACTCTCATTTTCATTCACTGGGGTAATTTAGATTAACCAATTCCATGTATGTCTTTGGGCGGTAGGAGGAAGCCCAGAGGAAACCCAGAAAAAAAAAAACACAGCAACACCTGGAGGACATGCAAACTCCATTCAGAGAGGTTGTGCACACTGTACTGTATGCTGTGCACATACAACAAATTTATCATAACATTTTGAATTTACCATAAAAATATAATTTGAATATCAAATATATTGCCATCTTTTCTTTGTGAATAGACGGTCAAATACTTTGATTTTCATGAGGCCTTTTGGAGCTAATACAACCTTTTGCACCGGGCAAATCCCTCTGGCTGCCAATCAAATACAATGCTCTATTTGTTGCAATGCAACTGCATCTTATTTGTTTGTCATCTCATATTAACCTGCCTCTGAAGGTGAGAAAGGTGACAGGTGAGAGGAAACACACTATAGGAGGAAATGAGCGAAATACAAGCTCCTGTGTGCTCTTATACGCTGCACCCGGCAAACCACTGATGTGTGTCCTCATATACGCTGCACCCGGCAAACCACTGATGTGTGTAATTCAAAGCATAGAATAGAGCTGTAGCTGTTTTTCCCCTGGGACGAGTAAAGGTGAGAGGAGAGAGAATGGGGTGAAGAATGAAAGACATAAACAAAATACATAAAAAGGCCAAGAGCAGGAGAATGGGAATGAATGATGAGCATTTATAGGAAAATAAAAGTTGATATATTTGTCAGTTGTAAAGCAGTAACATCAGTCTGCAGGTCGTCCCAGTGTTGCAGTATGTTCTTAATATGAATATGGATATCTCTACAAGAGTTTTCAAATAATATAAACATATCTCAATTTAGAATATTTACTTTTTGGGGTGTATTTGTGTATAATATAAGAATTCCTATCTTATGATTAATTGTCTTAAATGAACAGCCTTTGTGAGTGAAAGTTCAAGTGAATTGTGTGTCAGTGTACAATTGTCAGCCCTGCGACTAACTGGCTAGGTGTTCCCCATCTCATGCTCATAGCAAATCTAGCCACTTCTAACAAAACAAGTGAATGAGTGGGCACGGTGGCAGGGAGGTTAGTGGAGATTGTGGGTTCAATTCTTAGGCCAGCCAGCTACAATGCCTCTGGGTGAACCTGCGAGTCTTCCCTGTGTTATGGATTCTCTCCAGGTACTTCCAGTTCCTCCCACCACCCAAAGACATGCATGTGTTAGGTAAATTGGTCTAAATTGTCTCTAGTGTATGTGTATGTCTCAGTGTCATCCCTGTGACAAACTGGCCACTGTGCAAGGTGTACCCCACCTAAGGCCCATAGTTACAGGGAAAGGCACCAGGCACCCATGACCCAACGCCTAATGGGAAAAACTGTAGAAGAAAAAAGATAACAATCTCATGTATGAATGACTCAAAGCAGGTCACAACCTTAAAAAGCTGTTTATTGTATGTTTTATAGTTACAATAATGTGCACAATAATTCACAAGGAGTTATATTTTTTATGATACTTATATATTATCTTATGATGTGACTACACTAAAATAAAGAGTATGACTGGACTGACTCCTCACATACGTTACTGCATAGTCTGCCTAATAGTCTTCATATGTTTTTGAATTTAATTGTCAACACAACTGTCAGAAAGCTCTTAAAGATATATGACAGGAGACTGAGAAGATCTGTAATGAATAAATCTTTTTGTACCTTTCTGCGCAGTTGTCCTGGCAACGAAACACAGTCATTTTTTTGTAGTCGAAAAAGGAAACTCCTCGCAGTGCTCTTTTCTGTGTGTCGTCAACGTAGCAGCCGATGTACTTTGCTGAAAAAACAAAAGGTGTTTACAGTCAATGGTACACCGGTTCAATAGCTGTCCACACAATTAACAAATCAGCCAATCAAACTGCAGCAAGTCAATGCATTTAGGCGTATATTGGTGAGGACGACCTGCTGCTGATATTATAAAGAGGAAGATTGTTGGGGCCTACTGCAATTTTAACTCACAAAAAGAGAAAATCCAGTGAGCAGCAAATCCTTTAGTGAAAATACATTGAGGGTGTCAGAGGAGAATAGTGAGACCCATACCCAAACAATAACAGAAACAAAGAACATTTCTGACATCAAAACAAATGAAATTCAGCAGCAGAAGACCACACCAAGGCCACTTCATTAGGTCCAACATATATTTAATAAAATCTAATGAGTCTATGTCAGTGCTTTCAAATAAAAATTGTGTATTTCATGGTACCCTTTAAAACCTAAGCATGATCTTAAGTGAATGGTGTTGTAGCAGAGCACACGAGAAGTAAAGTCCAAACTGGGGCACACTGTCTTTATTTATTTATGAGGACACACACCCCCTTCTAGTGGCGTGCTCCTGTAGTGGCAGTCGTCTCTCTGCATTTTTCAGGAGAGGGAGGGGGTTGGAGGAGAGCTCTGCAGAGGCAAACAGCCATCATTCAGCTCAGCTTTTCTATGCTAGGGCTGTATGAGCTTAAAAAAATCAGCAAAATACAATAACTATGTTGAATATTGAGTTATTACTGGTCACCTTTGGCTATGCTTTTTGCCATAACATCAACTGAATTTATGAATGTATATTTTCCCGGAAATAGAAGACTCTGGATTAACTATTCAATTTTGAGTGGAGGCTAAACATGGACTAAAACCAGGACTAATCAGAACTAAACCAGCACCTAACCAGGACTAATCAGAACTAAACCAGCACCTATCCAGGACTAAACTGAGATCTGAATCAGGACTATTTTACCTGTATTTTAATTCTAGGACAATTAGTTGTAGTAGTTTTTAGTCATCTTAAAAGACCGTACCATTATTGATTCTGAGCTTGTAATATTGAGTTTATCCATATTACAAAAGGGCTGAATTTGTGATACATTGCGTGCTCTCAAACACGGTCTGTCCCTTTGACCAAACAAACAAACCTCTGGCCATCTGTGCACTGCCATTATCCCAGGCAGCTAAATGTGCAGAGAGCAGAGTCCTACTGCCCTGCATTACTTTAATTGTTATTGTCTAATGGCCGGCTGCACTAATCCTCCTAACTACGGCTGCTCTAGAAAATAGTCTGCTTCATGAAGACAGGATATGGTGGATTTTTATATTGTATGTATCTTTAATTTAGGGTATTTCATTTTTGCTTTACATGGGTCCTACTATTTTAATGTTCTCGACTTTCTTCTGATAACTGTTTCCTTGTCAAAAAAGGAAAGGCTGAAAACGCTCCTGAAAATCTTTCTACATAGGTAGCCCTTGTGTTTCCTTCAGGTCAAATTGATCAGAAGATGCTCAACGTACATGCCAGTAAATGTCATCGTAAAAACTTTTATTTTCCTGGGTCATATTGTCAGAAGTGGGTGTGGCCTACAGAGGAAAATATATAGATTATATAATAATAATAATAATAATATAAATATATAGATACTATATTACAGACTCATGGTCCATAATACATAAAAACAGACAATATGGAATAAAAATAAAGACACATTAAATGACCCCTATCCTTTCAGGAGTCAGTATTATCAGTGTTTTCCATATGATGCCTCATTAAAATGTAGCCCCTTCCCCCAGAATCGGACTGCCATCTTTACCTCTAATGAGATTCAGTGAGGAGCTGCATTTCATAAAAGGGGGATAGCATCTCTTAGCCCAAATGTAAGCTGGTCTGCTGAGTCCTGAGTGAAGCAAATGACTTTGAAGCTATTAATTACTTTATCATCACGTCCCTCTGCAGTCCGGGGAGCATCATTTTAGAAACAGCGGTAAGAGACGGAGGAGACGGAGGGCTGAGAAATACCCTGAGACCTTGGTTTGATCAGATAACCCAGTGCTTCAGTGTATAAATGTAAACATGATTATTCTCCTGACTTTCCATGAACTACAATAATAGCTCAGGAGTACCTCTGATCTGCTGTAACTTTAATAACTATGTACTGTATTTTTTTACTAAGGTTTAGACTTTTATTCTTTACTTTTGTCTGTCCTTTTTGGGTTAACCATCCAAATCCCACGCCTTAGCAGTGCAGGGATTTATATAATAATGTTTGGTAGCCCTTACTGATGCAAACCTCTCCATTTATCCAGGCTTGGGATTGATATATGGGGTACTCTGGCTTGTGATCCCAATTGTGGGTATAATAAATTTTTACGTAATCATAATATTTCATACAGGATAGTTGAAATTCTTTTTGTAGCAAATAATGTTATGGTAAAATACCAACCATAAATAAGCTGTATCTCTCTTGTAACCTTGACTGGTCTCACATTTGCAGTCTTATCAGTGCTTGAATTTCATTTTGAATCTTGGATCATAAAATGTATATAATTATGTGTTATCAGTAAAATACACTCATTTCATAGACCTTGTACATATGACTTTTTGTAAGTGTTTTTTGAGTGACGATAACCTTTCTCTCCCAACACCTAAATAGATCCACATTCTGAAATACACAGACCTACGCATCTCAACAACAACAATTCAAATTCACCTTTGTTCTTCTTTTTCATGCTCAGTTTGAACATCAGCTGGTTTGTCTGTCTGCTGAAATACATTGATTTTCTTCCATGTGCTAGGCTAATTACATATTTGCTTTGACTAGCACTTAAATGTGATTAAGTCATACAAGTAACAGACAGGTCAGTTAAGTTAACCCAAGTGAATTAGTTTAGTTTAATGTTTCAAGTTTGTAGTAAAAAACACAAATCTTACTTGCACTTTCTATAAGGCTTCTAGTCTAATCTACCAGATGTCTCCCATAAGCCCCTTAGCCAATGAACCAGAGTGTAATCTAGAAAAGTTGCCCTGATACTTTTAATAATTCATCCTTGATCAGTACACAGTGTTTGACAGGGGAAAAGAAACTCACCAGAGCTTCGAGTAAACGATATGCACTGCTTGGATCAGGTTTCATTTTGAGCAGCATTACTCAGCAGCCCTGTCCTTGTTTCTGATGGTTCGTGCTGATGTTGTCAAAATGTTGTGAGATTTGATGAAGAGTGTCACATGTCGCCAGCAGTTTACATGTAAACATTTCTGAAAGGATTACTCGGTCATGGCTTTACGACAAAATCCTGTTACTGTGGATGATGACTGAACATGTGGCACTAGATGATGCGCTGTGTTTCGAGAGCGTCAAGCAACAAGGACTTAATCACAATCATCATCTCATTTGCACCAAGAGAGATTTAGAAATGTTGCAAATTAAACAAATCCAGCCTCAATTGTACAGTGAAAAATGCGTTGTGTGTATGTGTTTGTGAGCTCAATTAACCTAATAGCCTCTTAACACAAGTGAAAGCATATCTATAATGAATGTACCATTAATATTTCAAGCAAAACCAACATGCCATCCTGAAGCGTGATAGATTTAAAATGACTTTGTATTGTACCTTTATTTCTTGTAGATTGATGCATACGCACATTTTAGCTTGTACAGTTTTGAGCTTTCTGTGCAACTGAGCTACTATATAGAAGCAATTTTCAATAAAGTCTAGTCTATATTGCATGCTTACTGCAGAGGACACCAAGCACTGTTTACAAAATAGATTTAATTTGCCAACCAACACTTTAAATGATCTGTATTTGCTGCAGGTTATATGCGGCAGAATTGACTGTCAAGCAAACTTTGAACTTTGAATCAATATGCAGTTGAGAAATGTAACTGACCTCTTCCATCGTCCACGTCTTTGGCGTTGCGTCCTTTGAGTGCCCGATTCCAGTTGCTCGTATAGTCCTTGCCTTCCATCTCTTGGTGTCTCGTCTTCTTCCACGGGGAACCAATCCTGCGTTGCCCCGATGCCCTCGTTTCTTTAAACACCCTGCTCATAATCCCCAGCCCGCGAATGTTCGACAGGGGCGTCCGGCCTGACATATCCGCAGCGACCACAGTGTCTCTGGCCCCTCTGCTGCCGGGACTGTCCCACATGATGCCAGAGTGGAGGAAAACCAAGCTGCCCGCAGTCAGGTATAGAAGGATGAGAGAGAAGAAGCGGATAGGTCTGCGACAAAAGTAACGTTGTATTTTGAGCAGAGGCTTGACCATCGCGGCTCCTCTGCTGCCACTGGACCACACTACCCCAGCAATGAAAACTCATCAATAAGAATGAATACAAGAGATAGGGGGTCATCCAGACAGAAGCATGGCTCAAGAAGACGCCTTACATGAGTGGACTCCAACTGACCGCAAAGCTCTCTGGGGCCAATGCATGAAAATGGAGCAGCGGCGAGTGAAAGATGATCACTTGGGCTTTCACTACATAGGAGACTGCAGCACAGCAACACGTTCTACCAATTTGCACAAGGGCCGAGAGTGCCTTTCCTCCTCTTCACTAAGACGCACCAGGTTTTGGTCTTTGTGCCGCACCTATTCACCAGCGCCGCGACCCGAGAAAAAGAGGGGCGGGTTTCACCATCTGTAGAGAGAAGGGAACATGAGAAAATACACAGTGAGCCAAAAGCAGAGTAAGTAAGTAAAAAGTGGGAACAGAGGAGCACACCAGCAGGGAGCCATGAGTGTAGGGTTGGCCAGTATTAGAAAAACATGTTCAGGAGAAAATGTTGAGTATGCTTTTTGACAAATAAATGAATAACTTTATTTAGTTATATTAAATGTATGAATGTAAATTTAGACAGACAAAAGACTAGACCAGGACTAAAGCAGCACCGTGCCAAGATTAAATAGTTTTTATACTGGATTAGACAGGATAGTTTGAAAAAAAATATTATACTAGTATACAATACTAGTTTCCTATGGTATGGATATCACATTTGCACTTTAAATACATTTTTGAATATTTGACTCGATACATAATTTTATTTTTGCTTTTATGGTTTAAATTGTATTTTGATTGTTTAATAAGACAGCTAAACATGCAGCAAGCATCTGAATACTCATTCCATTATATGAACTACACTGATACATATTTTGGTCATATTGCCCACTTCTACTTACTATCATAAAGATCCATTCTTTGAATCTTCCAGTAATTAATGTGTATAGACAATTGTGTGAATTTCAGGACAGACTGGATCTCTCTCTCTCAAAGGGGTCTCTGTTTGGATGTGAGCTCCAATCAAAAGGTGTAACGCTACACTCATTCAGGATCAGGGAGTTTAAGGGGGACACTCGCCCCTGTGGCTCTATGTTTTGCCCCGGGACAAATCTTGTGGACGCGTCACCTGAGACCACCCGGACCTCCGTGAGTCTGGGAAGAGTCTCAACGAGAAAAAGATCACATTCACTTCATGTGCTTCTATCACAATGGCACTCTTCATCGTGTCTCGCTGTTCAAAATCCACCCTCTGCATCCTGCTCAAGCACTTCACAAGGACACAGAGAAAATTCATGAGAGTATGAGCGAGAGCTAGTAAAGAAAAGTTAGAATACTACTGGTACTGAAAAAACTAATGTAAATTGTGTCTTCTTCACCCAATGAATAATTATTTCATATACCGTATTTTCAATAGTTTTTCATAATACTAATACTATCACTGGGATTGTTACAGTAAAAATGACTGATTCATTCACCAGTCTTCCCAGATTAGCAGACCATAATAACAATACAATCTTTTATCGCCATATCGCCCTATTCACAGACAAGGATAACCCTCTGGTTTGTGTAAAGCATCAAGAACATGTATGATGACATGTATGATGACATGCTTTATAATTCTATGGCAGATGGAGCCCTTTAAATAAAGAGGTATGTGTCAGGATTATCACACCTCTTCAACACAGATGCACTCAGTTAATTTAAGCAGTTTATATAGATTTTTGTCAGAAATAGATTTCACCTAATGCTAATATTAAGAAGTAAAAAAGTATTTTGGGGAAGATCCTAACTTGCATCTGGAATCTGCTTTGATCCAATTAGTCTACAGTTTAAATACCAAAACACAAATGTCTGACCAAACCAATGGACACAGCTGTGGTCAGATACTTCAGGTCATGACCTACTACCAACAGTGCACCGCAAGCCATTTCTGAAGAATCTCGAGTACAAAATGTGCAGCCTTCTTATGTTGTATATTTTCATTTCAGGCCAAAGTGAATTGTTTTTGCTCGGACTAAGGGGTGAGGCTCTGTATCAGCCAAACCTCAAAATCCCTCAGAGCAAATCCCACTGGCTCGAGTTAATCACATGTGATGTCCTCCCACTGTTTCACATGACTGTTGTTTTAGAGATTTTTTCAACAGCTACAATCAGACAATGGAACAATAAGAAGAAGGTGTGTACAAGAACATACAATGACTCCTGTTAAAGATATGTATTAGGGGTTACGGTAAAAATCACCAATTTATAAAGCCACAATGTTGAGTTTGTATTTTTTGCTCATATGAAGAAGACTACTACTATCGGTGTTTTCATCATATTTAAGACTATTTTAATTCATATGAACACTGGCATTGTTGTGAGCATAAATGACTGCACGATCTTACCTGATAAGCATAACTTCATGAAAATTGAATCGTTATGTTGATCTGCTAATCATGAGTAGATCGTTGAATCGTGATACATTGCATTCATGCACTCTGCCCTACCATCATTCTTACTGTAACAATAAAGTAGTGTTCCTATTAATAAAAAGGAGGGGGTCTTGTGTAAGCCAAAAAATCTAAAATTGTGATAAAAATGTAATTGTGATTGTGATATTAAGGTGATATTATAGTTTATCATATAACACCTAACCACATTTTTTAAATTATTATAATAAAATGCTTATCTTGAAGTGAACAAAAAAGAAAATACAGAAAATACAAGAAAATGGCTCCAGGTCAAATCATTTCCCATGCACATCTACACATTACAGTATGAACCAGTCTGCAGCAGAAGGGTTAAACATAACTTGGCCTGAACCTCCACTGACCTCCAGCCTGTCTTTCTGATCTCCTGCATGGTTTTGGATTACCACTGTGCATCTGCCATATTTGTCAGATCAAATCAACCCATGATACAGTTCATTTTGTAACCTCCAGTACTGCATTTACAATAAAGCTGTTCAGTTTCCGCATATCCCCAGATTTCAACACAAGAACATTAGACATTAAAAAGCCCTCACACCGTAGAGGAGACCGTCTAAATAAGCATGGGAACTGTTTTTTTAACAACTGCAGTTTGCTTATACAAAAGAGGCAGCTCAAATAAAGCGCTCAGATACCAGGCCTTTTCTTGTGGCTCTCAGTCGACACACATGATCACTCCTACAAGTGTGTGGTCTTTGTGAGCTGGTGAATGAACATGGCTGCTCCAGTAACAACAGTGTCTTAGTGCCAGGGGAGTATTCATTCTTTACTTTATGTGTGTGTGTTTACGTGTGTGCTGGAGTTTTGTCTCCCCATTGAAATGTCAGTCATGTTAATTAAACCAGAGTGTGTGTGCTTTTTCTTTATGTCTTTGCATTAGTCACTGGCTCTGAGCCCAGCTGAGACTCCCCGAGGCATGTACAGAGATGTTTGTGAGATTGCAGCAAAAAATAAAGTTCTGACTCATGGCAAAACATTGGCTAGCTTTTACCAAGAATACAAAAATGGCATGATTGAGAGTTCAGCTATGGTCAGTACTGACAGGTTTCACTGTTTTAATATGTTTAAGTGTTGGCAGATGGCAGTGTTGTACAATGAGTATGACCAAAGCATCACCCTCTGCTGGACACTGTTGGACTGCCATTGACATGTCACTGCTCCTCAGGAAATGCCATGGTTCTCATTCAGTCATCAAGACGTCTCTATAGCACATTATCCACATGTCTGTTTCTATAATATCTATAATATCTTTCTATAATTTATTTTTCACTAGTGCAAAAAAAAAAAAGGTAAGATTCGCTAACTTAACTGGCCCTAACTACACTTAACATGTTGGACATAACTATTTTACAACTAGGCCCGTGCTGTCGTCCCCGACAGCAAGGTGTATATCGGCGAAAACGGCCCCATACGTCTGCCCCATACGTCTGCCTGCCCCATACGTCTGCCTGTCCCATACGTCTGCCTGCCCCATACATCTGCCTGTCCCATACATCTGCCTGCCCCATACGTCTGCCTGCCCCATATGTCTGCTACAACTGTCACCAACGGGCACCTTAATCAGACATTGTGTGATTTCTAAGGGTTTTAATATAACAAGCAATTAAGAGGCCTCGCCCCCAAACCATGACAAACATGATGTTTTTGATTTGTCTGGATGTTTGTGGAAAATGTTTTTGCCAAATTTTGTAAAATTCCCCAAAACTACATTCTTCTTTCAGTCTATAGGGGGAGCTATAGGGGTAACTGCCCTCATATTAGTCAGATGTGTTCAGGGCCGGGGGGTAATTAGGTATTTCAGGTTTGAGCCTAATCGGGCAAAGTATGTGCACGTTAGAGGCTGTCAAATATACCTGACCT